>JZKD02S2229431.1:258411-289795 GCA_000966675.3 Picea glauca
AGAAGAGACCAAGTAAATTATTTATTACCCTCATATTTGCGTTTTCATCCATTAAAAATTACAATTTAGTTTGAAGTTTGGGAATTTTTTCATTTTTTTTCCAATTTTGTGTGGTGCGCATGAATGGATCAACTCGCCCCGAAGAAGTGCATATTGTGTTAAATACACAGTGAAAAATACCTTCGGGGCATCAAATACATATAAGTTCTAGTGTATTTCTGGAAAACACATCTCGATGAATTATAAGAAATAAAGTGGTGCATCCATCGGGTAAAAATGTTCTTATACCCTGCACCGACACAATTCACTTCATTAACCACATCGCTATCTCAATGATATATTGATGTTAATGTAGTAGTGCAGTAATTCTATCCAACAACACTAGGGCATATGGGAAAAATAACACCCTATCCCGTCATTGTTCAAATTCACTGCCATATATTATAAAAAAACATATATGCACTGAATAAATTGCTCTGGTGTTGTTTAACATTATGCATCACTATACTTCACTCAACTAATGGCACCAATAACATAAATATTTATAAAATTTAATGTAGCAATGCAACCATTGTAATTCAATGCACCAGAAATGTATTCAAAAATGCACTGGGACATATACTGTGTGATTTTCCATAGCATGGAATCTTATTGGATGCCTCGTTCATAGTGGTTTATCCTTTACAGCATGGTGCATCCTTTGAAACTCCCTGAAACCAATGCACAATGATATTCTACCCAAACCGACACATTTCACTTCATTAACCGCACCAGTAGCTCAACATTGTATGAAAAATTAACCTAGTGATGCACAAATTGCACCCAATTTCACCAGTGTGAACATGACACATAATTCATTGAATGAATTGCACTAGATTCATTTAAAATTACCCATCAGTACACTTTATTTAACTAAGGGAATCACATACATAATAATTTATAAATTTAACATAGTGGTGCAACCATTGTAATCAGACACACCAGTTCTATGTATATAAATCCATCGAGATGTATATTTCTCTAATTTCCATAGCAGGGAATCTCATTAGATGCATCATTCCCGATGCTCTATCCTTTACAACACATTTATGTATAAAACATCGGTGTCGAACTATCACGGTAGTGCCAGTGCATTAATAGTAACCCATTGCACCGCTTCAACTATGAAATCAAAGTTTAGCTTAGTGATTCCCATCAATCCACCAAACACACCACTATCATAAACAAAAATTCACCAGTATACAAGATATTAATTCTCTGGTAAACATGGCACACTGGTAATCCACCCATTGCATCGCTTCAACGATACTCTTCCCATTAACATATGAGTTGTATACACTATTTTTTTAGAGGATTCATGCCACTCGGCTAGTGTTTGCTCACTTTCCTACTAGACCTATGTTTGATGCGTGTATATGCATGTGAGGGAAGTTTATTCCCAAGAGGGGCTAGTCTAGGTATCACATTACTCCGGTGGGAAGGTCGGTTATTGATTTTTTGTCTAGTGAGGACGATAATGTCCTCGATATTGTAGAGTACTCGTATGCAAGAATATATTGGAGAGGATGTTCAACATCTGATTTACATCAAAAAGAAGAATATGAGAGAGGTAATATTATCATTATGTTTTGATGAATCAATTTGCTTAATTTTATGTCTTATTTAATGCACATGTAATTTATTGTAACATTTTGTTTCAAATTTTCTAATAATTGTTATCTATTATTTTGCAGATATTGGCACATATGTTGGAGATGATCCTCCCCAACATGAGGATGAAATGATGGAGGAGGTAGAGGAGTAGCATCCAGTAGTATAGATACCACACATGTCATGTAGGTAAAATTCAAGATTCCAGTTGGAGGTGGCAGATGAGCTATGTAGTGTCATGACTAGTCACGGGGTGGTACATGTACCCCCTAGAGGCATATTATGAGTAGAGGTGCTCTCTACTTCATGGATGCAGTTTTCTTGTGACATAATGATGTTGATGTGTCATATTCTTGGTGCAGTTAACCTCATCGATAATTTGAGGTATGTTGTTCAGGATCAAACTACATCTAGCTCATTAGCAAATCCATCCACATCCTCTACTCCACCACATGATCATCCTCATCATCCTGATCATTCTCTTCCACATGAGTTAGTTGCAGCATCTATTGATCATCCATCCATGTATTCCACTCCTCATCCTCTTCCTACTCCTCTTGTTTCTCCTCCACATGTGTCTAAACCTGTATCCATGTCTCCTCCTCCTTCTCATGTTTCCCCTCCACATGTATTTGAACCTATATCCATGTCTGATCCTCCTCATCCTCCTCTTCCTGCACTTGTGTCACCATTCACCAACCATTTTCTTTCTCCTAGTCCAAATGTGTCATCATCCATTGATCCCCCTCTTCCTCTTCTTCATCCACATGTGTCACAAGATTCATATGCTTTGGACACTGTGGTCAAATTGGGTATTGTTGATACACGTATTTATGATATTGATATAGAGACATTTGATAGTGCACTTATGCCGACATTTTCTTCTGAGATATTTGTTCATGATAGAGGCTCTATCTATGGTAGCAGAGACATTGATGCACCTGGCTCTGGTGGTGGACCTAGCTAGTAGTGACACTAATTTAAATTTATACTGATTGTTTTATATTTGACTGGATATCTATATTTGACATGTTTATTGCATATTTTGTTGATATGCATGTTTGACATGTGTACCCATATGTATATAGCTCATGTATATTATTTTTTTCATATAATATTGTGGTTTTTGTTGTTTTCATTATAAATGTAATATGAGTATGCTAAAGAGAAACATTGTTATTGATTTCTTTGTTTTTAAGTGAAATTTGATATGTATCACTCATTTAAATTTATAGTTTACATATAATGTTTAACTTTAATTTTATCAAAGTGTTTAATTTGGATTGTGATTGCAAAAAGTTAAAACCATTAATGCCATATAATGTTTAAATGTTGTTGAAGGTCAATTGTTTTTGTCCAACAAGATACAATATGTTAATTAAACTTGTTTAGAAACATAAATACTTAAATAAGATGAGTGAAATTATTGTGATTTGAATATTTATGTCTTTTTCATATATTATAATAATAACATTATAACATAATTATTCACTAATAATAATGTTTATGATGTGTTAATAATGTTTATGATGTGTTGATGATGTAATGATAATGTTATTTTTTTATTTCCTATTATTCAAATATTAGAAGACAAAGTTATAATATAATTGTTTGTACTAAAACAACAATGATTATATTTTATTAATATTTAATTTTTCCAAATATTTTATTAATTTCTATTATCCAACTATTATAATATATGAAATTTATTCAATTAAATTTGAAATAATAAGTATAGAGAATAATAATACATTTTGTTCTATACACTTTGGATGATATGGTTTCAAAATGTTTTACTCTAATATAGACTTTATGAATATTTTATTAAAAAATATTAGATCCCAACATTTTATAATTAGTATTTTAAGAATTAATAAAATTGACAAAGGATTTGTAATTTGAGATAAGTATGGATCATTAAATTTTTCCTTAATTCTCACTAGTCTCTAGAAAAAAACTTTTTTAAAATTTCCATATCATTCCTATATTGACACTAATTTCAAGGAGAATGAAAAAATAAATATTGATATCATTTTATATATGATTATGAAACTAAAGGATGGAGTGGAATACTTGAAGGCCTTGATAATTTCACTCTTTAAGGTGGGGAATGTCATCAAATTTGGTAATGTGAAGTATAACATAAGTATTGTAGATGTTGCACGAAGTTATTTTGTTGGAATTTTCCTTAGAAGTTCCACCAAAGTAAGTATATATTATTTGAAATTTGATTTTTTCAAACAACAAAAAAAAAATAGGTTTGAATATTTTTTAATATAATCATTTATCATTAAACAAAGTATAATTTAAAATAAATATTCACTATTATACACCACCAACTTTGTGATATCTCAATTAATGCTTAATAATTCAAAGGTTAACATAAATGTATTTTAATACAATACACCATAAATTTGCTATAATAAACAATAAATATTACAATGAAAATATATCAAAATGAAATGTTATGTTTGTATGTATATTCAATGTATTTTCAATATGGTGGTTGTAAATGGTTGTTAAATTTTAATATCTAACATAATTATAAAATGAAGGAAAGAGAAACATAATTTTCCATTGTAGATACCCATAATAAATGATACATTCACAATATAAATGTCCAAACAAATCATTTACATGAAATAAGACTTTGTTGCCATCAACCTGATTATCTTCTTCGCTTGACATTGTAATATTGTTGTTCTCAAAAAAATGTTTAGATCTCGGATCATGTCTCAGTACAAACCACCATTCCTCATCCAATTAGGGTATCTTGAAAGAAATCATCCATACCAATATATCTATATCATTGCCTTCATCCCCAACATTTGAAGAACTAGTGTTATTGTCGAGGTTTTGAAATGGTGACTCTGGACATAGTGGGAATTGAACAAGTATGTATTTCAACCATTCTCTGTATGCTTCATCTCTGAGTTCTTTTCATTTACCAGCAAGCTCGTGACTTGACAACGCAGTGCGGTGCAATGGTAGATGGTAGATAGGTTGTTCGTCATCATAATCCTAATTGTAAAAATATTGAACATTGCATTGATAATATTAGTAACACAGTTCTGTTAATATGTTCAAACATTATACCAAACACTTATTAGATGCATTGAAATTTTCTTTCCAATAATAAAGATGAAACCAACCCCTTCATAAAACTAATATCGAATTAAGAAATATATTTACATTAGTTCCATTGAAAATCCAAAAATACAATTACTAAAACATATTTTTTGAACACCCTACAGGGTTGTCTACATAAAATAGATCAAATTCATGGTGTAATTTCATTGAAGCAAGTTAGTTGCTGGAATATGGCATGTTAGGATTGGTAGGGTAAATTATTTGTTCATTTTCATTAAACATATACTTCATGTATCTTTCTCCTAATAAGAGCTTGCAAAATTTTGGGACCACTGGAATATCTTGAGCATCTGAACTTGATATTGAATCTTTATCCTGCAAACTTCAATGAACAATTATTAAATTGCACCTGAATACATAACATAAATTCAATGAGATAAATGAATTATCAATAATATCTATACATACTGCAATCAGAGTGAGAGAACTTGAAGAAGTTCCAAAGAAACGTAATGAGGAGATGTTGGAATCTGAAGAATTGACTATTTGTTATTATAAGCCTTTTTTTCCTGCATTTGAACCAAAAAAATTCATCTTGGGTAGTATAGAACAATATAACTTCAAAAATAACTTCCAATGACTTTTATAACTTGATAGAACCCTTAAAAAATCATTTTTTTCTACAATATCATTGTTTTTTTTCTTCCCGTCTATACAATAAATATCAATATCGATTTACAAAATCCAAAACCGTTACTCAATCCCTGAAAATATCTTCCTCAAAAATAGAAAATGTGAATTTGATGCTCAACCTGTCTCTCACTCTCTTCCTCGCTCCCTCCATCCCTATATCCCCCCTTCTCTCTCTCTTACATCAACCCCTCTCTCCCCCTCACTCTCTTACTCATTGCATCCCCTTCCCTCTATCCCAACTCTCTCTCCCCCACTAGTACGCTTTATCATTTGAAAACACACCGGTGCATATGTATGACCAGAATGAACCGGTGTGTTTAAGTGAGATAAGAAATGACAATTGATCTCCCTTATTCCCTCAGCAACGCAAAACCTCCACAAACTTTAAATACGGATGTTTGAATTTGCATTATGAAAATGTAACTATATTACGATGCATTATTACTTACACACCTTATCGGTGTGTTATTAATTACATGTTCCATTGGTGCGTTTCAAATTGTCTATCACACCGACTGGAGCTAGTTAGAAAAATAACACGTTCTTACTATCAAAAATTTCAAACTTATTTTGGAAAATAAATCGGTGCATTGTGTATACCACCTTGGTACATTATGAATACTTCACTGATGCATTACACATGTAATAACACAACTAAAAAGATAACTTCTGAAGAAAAAAAAAATTAGTGCACACGTTTATCATCAATGCGTTGAAATATACAATGAAAAAAGGAGCGAGAATTTTAGTTTTTGGATTTATAAAGAAAAACCATATTCATCGTTTTATTATTTTCCAAATTTCAGAGAGGATATTTGTGAAACACATATTTATCATCAAATATTTCTGAGTGGGTGGGTTTTTTTTAAGAGTCAAATTCAAGGCAGACTGTAGTAGAACACAAAGAAATGTGTAGAGTATAAATTTTAGTTATATGATTTCAATCAGTGCATTTCCCCAAAAAAAAACGTTTCATAGTTACCTTCGATATTACAAGCCCAAATTTCCTCATTGTTCTTTTTTTTTCTCCTCCTATATTTCACAAGAAGAATTTTTTTAAACACAATTTCTTTATAGGGTATGGTTATTTATATATGGGTGTTTCCTATCTGTTGCAACAAATCCATTCATTGCATTGGATCAAAAACCCTCATGTCATTGTCGGTTTTTTGTTTTCAAAAAACATCTTCGCGATGATCGATGTGTTATTTACATAGTAAGCACACCATAGCGTTTTTGTAAGCAACACCACTATATTTCACTTCAAAATTTTTAATTTTGGTGGTTTGCAGTTTACCAAAAAATGCACTGGGTCGCCTTTATTACAAAGAAAATCATTGAGTTTAAAATGGAAAAAATATTGTTTTATATGGAAATTGTCATTTATAAAATTTCTTCTATGATCAATGAGGCATAGTAAATAGTACTTAGGAAGTCATGTTTTTATTAATTCATAAAACAACAGATGAATATAAAAATTTGTAAAACATTTTCAATTTCAAAATAACATTGTTATACTATACCAGTGTGTATATGTATATATTAAGCTTTGGTGTATACATGTTTTGTTAAGACCCCAGTGCAAATTATCTTAATACATGCACCCGATCATTTTTTTCTAAATAATAATTTTTGTATCTTTTTTTTCGAGGGAGATTTTGAAAATTCCAAGGGGAAAACAAGGGGAAAACAAAGACATCTCGGTAGGAATGTCTAAAAAAGTGTAGAAGAACATGTTAAAGGAAATGAACATAATTTTGTCACAAGAGGAATCATCATAACTACAATGTGCATTAGAGGTATGTGATTATTTATTTATTCTTTTTTGTACATTGAATTTAAGTATCGCATGAAATACTAACTTTCAATTATTTTGTGTGGCAGAAAAGAAAAAAAAATTGAATACATTCATCACATAAGACAGGACGATGAGGAATAAAATAGTTGATCGCGAACTTTATGAGTATTTAAGTTTTCATCATTTCTTAAGGTTTCATATTTGATATGATATTTACATTTAGCTAATTAGTGTACACGTGTCCACGTATGTCTTCTACTAGGTGCTAACATACAAGAGACTCAAACCCATGAATTGATAAAAATTGGGTTAAGTGTGCATTGTGAGTATACGTTGAAGAATGAAGGTTTAATTTAACAATTTGTAAGTAGTTATGTTGCTTAACTTCCCTTGTTTTATAATTAATGAGAAAACAAGAAAATTCGGTATTGATTATATCGTCTATGCTTTGTCATATCGTATTAAACATACAAGAAACAAAGTATGGAATGCAAACATCAGATGATATTTTAAGAAAATTCATGAAGCATGGCTTCGAATGAAAGTATTGTTTATGAAATGTTTGGTGCTAAGCTATGCTTTTCATCTACGCAATCATATATATATATATATATATATATATATATATATATATATATATTACATTTTATTTCTATGTTTGTATATGGAAGATGAAGGGGACGAACAAAAAAAAATCAAGTCAATCATCAATAAAAAAATATGTTAAAAACCAAAGAAAAATATCACATATAAATGATAAATAAATGTATCTTGCAGAGAACTTGAGCAATGTCAATAGTTCAATTGATCAATGACAATCAATATAATTGAATGTGACTACAAGTTGTATACTTTGGAATATTTGTCTCTGAAAATCAAGGATTTTGTTTTACTCAACTTATTGTCCCAAGTGCATGTGAACATTTTACCAATAAGAGTAAAATTTAAAACTTGTTTGCAATTTGATTATTGTACTACACTAGTACTTTATCCATTTTTGTATGACAATGGGTCTCTTATTCATATATAATAAAATGAGTTTCTTATTGCATTGCATTATAAAATGTTGTAAAATGTTGTGTTCCTAAATAAATAATATGTGAATGATTTACATTGATACAAATAACAGAGGTTTAATTAATTGAAAATTTGTAAAAAACAATGTATTAAAATATACTTATATTAGTGCATTGATTTATTTTGAACTCACCCAGCGATAATATAAGTACATCAATGCATTTTGAGAAGTCATAGCTGCCTATACATCATATTAATCTTGACACGTACTATTGATAAAATGCATCGTTACGACGTACAATAATATTTAATGTTTCAAAATTGAACGATGTTCATGTTTGAAATATTAATTGAGGCACTAAAATTTTTATCCTAGAGTAAGAGCATGCTAATGTGTCTCACTGTGAGTAAAAACAATATATATATTAAAATAAAAGAGAGTAAGAGCATGCTAATGTGTCTCACTGTGAGTAAAAACAATATATATATTAAAATAAAAGAAACATAAGAAAAATTACAAATTACACGTAAGATTGAGAATTCTAAAGAAAGTATTCGCATGAATAATGATGTTTGTGTGAATCTATATACAACAAAAAAAAATGCAGCGAACATGAATTGAATATGTATTGTATACACCACAAATTCGGGCGAACATGAATTGAATATATAATGTATATAGTAGAAGTTCGAGTGAATATGAATTCCATCGAACAATCCATGTGGATGACAGACAAAAATTTAACTTCGTTTAAGACATTTAGTAATAGAACTTAGTATAATATGTTTTGCATTTTTGCTGCGATAATCGGGATAATCATGGTGAAGTATAATTAGTAATATATTTACATAATATTGTTTATGTTGAAATATATATATATATATATATATAATTTTGGTCTTTTCTTCTAAAAATTATTTATCTAAGACCTTCCACGATTATTTAGCTAAGACCTTCGACGATTATATATATTATGTTGACCATATTTAATAATATATAAAATTAATCTTTCATTCCAAAAATCAGCGTAAAGCCTTCAACACAATTATATATATAAATAGTTTGACCGAACTCCTTCCATGTAAGAACTCAGTTCAGCACGTGATTGGTTCTGAAATGATTTCAAACGAACTCCTTCCATGTAATAACTCATTCCACCACATGATTGGTTCGTTTGAAATGCCTTCGAACGGACTCCTCTTACCTATACAAATCTGTCCGAGCGAACTCCTACCACACAATTCGCTATGGAATTCCTTCTAGCGAACATATGAAATTAGATTAAATTGAATGACTTTCCATGGGGATGGTAATATCGAACCTAGGTTTTAGGTTTGGGTGCTATGGTATATGGTTTGGCATTGTAACTCCCTCCATAAAACCATTTTTATAAGTGATTTTGAATATATAATTTTTTATTGGTGTTTTAATATCTTTTAATTTATATATTATATCTTTAATAATATAAAATACGTTATTATAAATTTATTCAAATCATTTATTATTTTATTTTTTAAGTTAGAAAGATCGTGGCAACATCGTCTTGGTGGGAAATCGATGTTGCCACATGTCCATAGAGTTTGCAATTGTCCATGCAATTACAATGAGAGGAAAAAGACAAAGACATATAACAAAAAATTGTGTTACACCGAGAAGCTAGGGTGCCTCGCAGGGCTGGAAACTAGTAAAATAGATCGATTGGAAACATAAAAAAACCATTGAAAATTGAAAGCACTGGAGTCATCCAGAGCTAGGGCCTGGTGTACGTTTCTTCTATGGGTCTTGTGCAATTTCCTTGGCTGGAATCCCTGTGTCCAAAATGGTGTGTCAGAGAGCACAAAGAAGAGTCTCTAGGCACTCCTCACACCGTTCCTAGTGTTCATCCCTATTCAAAAGATCCTTCATGTCCTACTTGACTTCCATGACTGAGCTCTGAATAAATTCCAGAGAAGTATGCAAATTCAAGAGCCCATCGCACCGAGAACAACCTGGAGGGAGCAGAGGGGGAGGTGGAGCATCAGAAGAAGAATGAGGGGAGGCGGAAGAAGAGAGAGGGGAGGAGGAAGAAGTGAGGGGGACAATCAGACTGGGAGGAGGGGGGGGACAAGGTGGAGACTAGTGGATGGGCGGCGACTTTGGGATGAGCTTAGGTGCAAAGCCAAGGGAATTTCTCAAACTATCAAACCACTCTACTCTACAAGCACAAGGAGAGGACAAAGGAGGGAGTTCCAGAGTAGAATCATGTTTAGGAGGGAGTTTTGGAGTGGAGGCAAGGACATGAGCCTGAGGCAAGTTATGAGGAGATTTCCTACCTCAACCCCACGAGCCTCTGCCCCTCGCATTATACCAAGATGCCCCATGCTTTGATTTTCCTCGTTGTCGTTGAATCGAGAAGAAAATGAACTAGAGGTGGAGTCGAGTGAGGAGCTCAAAACAGTGGTGGAGTGGAGGGTTAATCTTGAACCAGAGGAGAAGAAAAACTCAGACGAAAATGTGACTGCGATGAGCTAGAGGCGAATGTTGTGAATGGGCCAAAGCATTCACCGACGCGGAACAAAAACCATGGATCTGAAGCTTGTGATTGGACTGGTTAGGAGGCCATCCCATTGCATTAACCACCTCTGCGAGCTGGAGTGCCAAAGCCATAACTGACTCTGTGCGAAGATGAAAGTGGGGGTACATCGATCGATGAATTGAATTCATGGCTTAAATGCTTTGTGGGAGTGTGATTTGCAGTAACATGATGTTGAGGGGGCTATTGTAAGGTGTCTACCAGGTGTGGCCAGATGTTCGACTTGTCCAATTGCACGATGTTCCCAATGACGCCCCATCCGGGGATTCAAATCATTTACTATAAAAATTCAAAATATATCTTTAGAAAAATTTAAAAAAATGATTTTAACATTCCTTATATGTTATAAACAAACTTATATAAAATAAAAATGGTTATAAGGATTTAAATTAGTATTTTTTGGGTCGCGCTTTGATATATATATCAAAATTATTATTTATATTAATATTTTAATAATAACTCAAAAATATGATAAAAAAAAAAAAAAACGTGTTTAACAAACTTGAGAGCATTTGCAAGAAATATCTTAAAGAAATTGGAATTAAACAAATAAAATGGATATGGAAATGGGGGTGGAGGCTTTGTTATTCCTTCAAATAGGTGTGAAATAATAATGAATGACCTTTAAAAACAAATGGAATAACTGACATAAAAATATATATTAAATTTGAGAAAAAAATACCATATAAAAACTTAATCAAATTGAAAAGTTTTATTTTCTTATACTATCGTCTAATTCTTAATGATTTTGTAGATTTACCAGAAAATATTTCAGATTCATCATTTTTTATAAAAGTTCATCTCCACAAAAGTGGAAAAAGTGAAACACATTACCATGCTTTTACCCCCTAACGATGCATTATATTTATTATTCACACCATAGAGATAACTATTATTTATGCATCAGGTCCTTTAAGATATTATAAGAACCGTTGCATACTAAAAATAATGTTGTTGACATATTAGTATGTGATAATTACAGAAGTACCAGGGTGCATTATATATTAAACACATTGGGTCTTGCAATAAAATTATTACACTCAGGTTAACTATAAATTAATGGTGTTGAAACATACTAATCCTAAAATGCACTCGTTATATCTGTACCATTATCGTACTAGAGAATACAAATAATAAATCACATTGGTACATCATAACAGAAGCATGTAGACCTGGTGCATAGTAATTATAGGAGCATCGATGTTATGCATATGATGAAAAATGGGGAATTGGTGCACATTAGTTATAAATTCATCAGGGCGTGTGTTTATTATATTCAGTTCCAGGGCATTTTTATTTTATTATTGTATCGATGTGTTTTATTATATTAACACATTGGTGCTTATTGTTCAATACCGCGTTGGGTCGTTTTGAAAATAAACACATTGAAAAACAAATCTCTACTACAACCTCTACCCACCAAATTTTTTTAGTTATATAGATCATCAACTAAGACCTTTGTATCCAATAGAGAGAGAGAGAGAGAGAGAGAGAGAGAAGACATACAGATTGACAAGGGTAGAGAGAGAGGGGAAGGAGAGAGAATGGGGTGACAATGGGGGAGAGAGAGAGGGGAAGAGAGAGGAGAGAAGAGTGGGGAAGAGGGGTTATAGAGAAAATGAGAGGGATATAGGGGGGAATATAGAGAGGGAGAGAGAGGGAGAGAGAGTTTGGAGAGTGAGAGGATGATAGAGGGGGGAAGAGGGAGAGGGGGCAGAAAGGAGAAGAGGGGGGGAGAGAGAGAGGGACGGAGGGAGATATTTTATGTTGAAAGGAATGTACTTATGTTCCTATTGCTAATAATACACACATGCTTTAGGAATCTATGTGAGTTCCTAAAGAGCATGCATGTTATTTTAATTTCAATATTTTAGGAAAGTGTGTGCCTTCCTAAACATGTATTTCTCGAGAAGAGGTGTGCGTTCATAAATAATTCAAGTTGGAAATTATATGTGGTGATTCAGTGAGTACCAAGGCTATATGATTAAGAATTTATGCATGTGTTCCTACTTGCACACCTTCCTTCTCACCCCATTTCCACTTTTTCATCCATCAACTTCATGCACTCACCCTTAACTTATTGGTAAGGTTTTTAAATTCTTGTCGAGGATGTAGTCTGTGGCCTCTAGTATAATTTTTGGTGGATAGGTTTCTTCATTTATAACAAGTTGGAAGCAATGAAAAATTGTACAGGTCACAAACAACACAAAGTGCCAATGGAATAAAATAAGGTGGTAGAGAAGTACATGATGATAATCTCGATTAATGCACTCAATTCCACGATCTCTTTTCTCATGGATACCCTAGTGAAACACCGTGAGATAGTGGGTCAGTTTCAGCATGAAGTGGAAATGTTGAGATCGTAAATGGAGGAGATTTAGCTTCATGCATCTCCAATGAATTCCCGTTCAGGGTAGTCCATGGATATCTCTCCTAGGAGGGAAGCGAATTTGATTATGAATCTGCCCTAGTAGAGAATACAAATATTAAATATGAGGTTCCAAATGATAGGACTCATGCTAAATAGCTATGTTTTTTCCTTTACATGTATTAGTGGTTAGTGGTATTTTCTATAGAATCTATTACGTACAAAATTGTATTAAAATCATAATATGGAGAAATAAGAGTTACGATATAGGTAGATTGTTGAATGTTGTGGTGGATAAACTAGATTTTGGTGTTTTTCTCTTTTATGTGGCCTAACCCTCCCTTTTAATAAATAAAAATCCACCAACTTTAGTGAAAATAAAAATTATTATATTCTTTCAATCACAACATTTTAAATTTTATAATACATTATATTTATATATTTATGATATGTTTTTAATTTATAGTTTTTTTAGTTAGCAAATAGAAATTAAAATAAGAATATCTTTTAAATGAATTATATCCTTTTAATCATAATATTTTAAATTATTTAATAACTTACATCTTAAATATATATTTATTCTGAATTGATACACCAATTTTGTCTTAGCTAAAGTTCTTCTTCATCATCAACATTTATATATTTATCAACATTTATATATTTATTATATATTTTTAACATTAATATTTTTAATTTATATATATTTGTAATTGTCCATTTAACATTAAAATTAAAATATCTTTTAAATTAACTATATCTTTTCAACTACACCATCTCAAATTATTTAATAATATACATCTTAAATATATATTTATTATGTTTATCCATTTAAATTTTATAATACATTACATTTTTATAATTTAATAATATACATCTTAAATATATATTTATTATGTTTATCCATTTAAATTTTATAATACATTACATTTTTATAGTAATTATATGTTTTTAATATTAATGTCAATTCCTAAGGTGTGGATTTTATTTGCTAGGCTATCATAATTCAATACCCTTAAAGTGTGTTTGGTAACCAAAAAACACCCCCAAAAAAATACTCATATTAACAATTGGTCAATAAATTTTATAATCCAAATATACTATTTTTCATATTATTGTTCTATATATATTTAAAACATAATAATAATTTTTCTTTTTTTTTTTTTTTTAACTTTTTACCATCTCAAAAAATATATAGTAAATAGGATCCCGTGTAAAACGATCTCAAAGAAGATATATCGTAAATAGGATCCAATGCAAAACAATCTCTATTAAAAAAACGTCATAACAATATAAAAAAATTGTCATAGGATCCCTGTGCAAAATAATCTCTCTAGCAAATTATTGGTATTGGTTACTTCGTGTAATTGAACAAAACACTCCAATTACTTCATATAGCTACCAATACACCATGAAACTCTCTACTCATTATATGTGGAAGAAAAAGAGAGCAAGATGTTAATTTTTTTATTTTTAGAAGAATATGATTTATCATACCACCTTAAATTTATCTTAAATGCAAGTGTCTTTTGAGTGGTGAGAAATTTTTATTTTAATCGTTTTTTTATTTCTCAATATTTAATAAATATGAAGTTAAATATAAATTAGTGTATTTTTTTTAGAATGTTTCTAATATTATTTTTTTCTTTATTTTAATAATAAAAAAGATTTAAATAATAATTAAATTTAAAATTTATTTAATTTAATTATAATAATAATAATTTATTTATAAAACAATATAATAAGATTAGTAATTTAAGAACTTGATCATATGATAATATATAAATCTATATAATTTTTTTTTTAAATCATAAATAGATTTCAATTTGTAAACTAGCCCAATTTTTCATTAACATCATTTTATAATGCAATATGCTCATTATAAATTAAAAAAAACTTAAAAAAATAAAATTATTGTTGAAAATAACAACACGTCCTTATGAGCTTCATATTAAAACTAAAAGAGGGAAGGGAAGATTAGGAGGGAGAATTTGTGAAATTTGTAATTTTGAAAAGGTAAGACTAAAATTGTTTTCTATTTTATCCACAACCTATACAAAAATATTAGATCCCATTATGAAACATTTGTCTTAAAAATATTAGATTCCATTATGAAACATTTGTCTCACTATGAATATTTATAATATATTAAACCATAAAGATCAAAATGAACTAAATAATTTTACTACCAATTATAATTATATTAAAGAGAGGTTGTGTTCTCAGCATAATAAATTAAAACAATCCAAACATAGGGTCTACTTTTGATTCTTAAAAAAAAAAACTCACATTAACATAATGAATTAAAACAATCCAAACAAGGGTTTACTTTTGATTCTTAAAGAAAAACTCACATTAAACTTGAGGGAGTTTTCTAAAAACTCCCTTTCTTGTAGCTTTTTTTTTAAACTATCATTCCTAATACTGCATATAGAAACAAATTGTCCTAACACACACTTTTATGTACAAAACATAAAACATGGAGAAGTTATTTCAACTTTGTCTATTATGCACATTATGTGCATGTTCTCACCTTGATATTTATATCTAATTCTTTGATTTCCATGTGCTCATGTGTTAGGTGCATAGTAGCCTCATCCATTGCTTCATCTATGAGATAATCGATTGAAATTTTGGGTCTTTTATTAGAATTTCAAATTAATTAAGAAAACATATTATGTTTTAAATTTAACTTTTTCATTTGAGTGTTTTGAATTGAAATTCTCACTTATAGATCTATATTTTTAACATAAATATTCAAATTGAGCATACAAAATTTTATTTAATAGAGGGACCTCACAACCATAATGCTGACACTATCCATCCATTCTAAGAGTTATAGAACTGAAGATAAATAGTGAAGACACAAGGCTCTTGCACTAAACCCCAAGGCTCCTAGACAATTCAAGATTCCTATTAGCACACCTTGGAAATAGGTTGGAGTCTAGGACACCCAAAACTAAATGGAGAATTAATTCAATATATATCACCTAACATTGAAAAAAACCCACCAACCTGAAAACAACACAAAAAATGTTATCCATTATCCACTTCGACCTCCACCAGTGGGGTGTACAAAAGAACAAATCCAGGCCTCTTATGGAAATCATAAATCCTCACAATTATTATTGAAAAATATCGCATGAAATCCATAAATCCTACCTTCACGATGTAAACACATCCCAACCTCCATTAACCACCACATCCTCCCAAGAATGAGAACACAATGGAAGGGTACGAGGGCTAAGGTGGATTAAAACTCCAACATGCTTGAAATAAATTGATTTTCCACTTGTAAAAATTAACAAGATGGAATCCAATCCTAAATTTATTGGGGGAATTACTTGAAATTTATGAGTGCAAGAAGTATGAAAGAGGGGATTCTCATTCTTTGAATAATAATCAAAAAATCACTAATGAAAATTGTATTTCTATCTTCTCTCACTCACAAGAGTTTGAGTCCTTGATAAAATGATAATGCTCCATCCTCATTATTAGTAGTCTCCTCTAATCCAAGAAAAATAGGCCAATTCTCAATGTTCTTCAGGGTTGTGAACAACCCTTTCCCAATCCTTCATCCTTCCTACTAGTAGTGTCGTGTAATCCCCAAGCATAGATCAATTTTTGATGTCATTTGGAGTTGTGAACAACCCTCTAGAATTATGGATGTCCTTTAGGGTTATGAACAACCCCCCATGCCTTTTTGCACCAATTTATCTAATATATATATATATATATATATATATATAGATAGAGAGAGAGAGAGAGAGAGAGAGAGAGACCATTTTCATGAAAGCTCAATATGTCACTATCCAACTAATCCCAATTAACATATGTATATGTATGTATGTATGTTAATTGGGTTTATCTTAGATGGTTGGGAGAAATGATTAGGTTCAATTCTTATCAATGACATATTGAGATCCCCTCAAAATAAAAACTATTGTATATAAATGAGACTTCTATAAAAATAATCTAATATGTAAAACAAAATAAAATATATAAAATACTATAAATCTATTTTATTAAAAAGTAAATTAAATTATAATGATAATTATATAATGTATAAACCATATCTAACATTTTGATAGGCGGTGGATGTTAATTAGTAAATTACTAAAGAGAAATATATATATGATGATGATGATTAATTTTCACTAAGACGAAATGATCTATTAAACTATTGTAAGTGATTACTTGTGATTCTTTAGAATTTTGTTTCTTGATTAAGATAAGCTTTCCAATATCACTTTATATATATATATATATATATATATATATATATATATATATAATTTAAACTAAAAATATGTTTAAATTTACATCTTTAAACAAAATAAAAAATCATATTTAGCAAAATAAATATAGATAAGAGGTTTTCAATTTAACTTCCAAGCCTCTACTTTTAAACAAGCATTATGATACAATTATGTTATTTATAAAAAAATAGTAAAAAGGGAAAATTAACCTTTAAATTATAGGTGAATTTAATTTTTATAATTTATTTTAGTTTAGCAAAATAAATATGGATAAGAGGTTTTCAATTTAGCTTCCAAGCCTCCACTTTTAAACGAAGCATTATATACAATTATGTTATTTATAAAAAAAAAAGTAAAAAGGGAAAATTAATCTTTAAATTATAGGTGGATTCAATTTTTATAATTCATTTTAGTTATTTTTAACATATTTATAATATATTTATTTAAATTTATCTTTTGTTTGTATGCTACTAGAAATATCTTAATATAAGGAGGCAAAAATATAATTAGAGATGTTCTTGTGCTCGGCTGCCACTTCGGAAACCAGCTCACCATTACTTCATTGAACTGTTGCTAAATATAGCAAAAGATCAACTGTGGAGCTTTTAACAAAAACTATCCAAAAAAGTTCAGATATATGAGCATTGATGTCCTTGATGTCCTCCTTACTATAGCTATACATACTAAAGAAAGGAGATAAAAAAGGTTCAGATGTCTGAGGATGGATGTCCTCCTTACTATAGCTATATATACTAAAGAAAGGAGATAGCATGAAAATAAACATTAAACATAAGAGGAAGGAGCTTCACGAGGAACCTGGGGTTTCCTTGCCATCAGCGTTGAAGATGATGCTATATTTGGTATCCATAATGTTTACTTTCTTTTCCATCAACTGGTTTTGCAGTTGAATGAATTCGATCATTAAACATAAGACGAATGAGCTTCTCGACGAACCTGGGGTTTCCTTGCCATCAGCGCTGAAAATGATGCCATTTTTGGTATCCATAATGTTTACTTTCTTGTCCATCAACTGGTTTTGCAGCTGAATGAATTCAATCTTCCTGAACAACTCATTTTGTGCGGCGTCCCTTGCTATAATGGCGTTGCTTAAGAGAGTGTTCATGTGCTAATAGAGATCGATGCTGCGGAGATATTTAGTGTACTACTGCATATGGGTATTCAGCCTCTCTTGACAAACCTCCTTCTCCAGATTCTCCACGTCTTCTTGAGCTTCAGAAGGAGAGGTGCTGAAGTAATTTTCCACAACAGCTGCAGCATTCTGGTGCACTCGGGAACAAGGTTGATGTCGAGGAGTTCTCCCACGTCGCCTGGGCCTTGACCTATCCATTATGGTCCTCCTAAGTCGAGCACTTGGCAACAGAAAGGAGTAAAGGGGATTGTTGAGGATGTGAAAGTTCCAGACCCGGCGAGAATTCCAGCCTCTGCCATAATTCCACACCCTGCAGTGAGACTCATAATTGTTATGAACGGCAGAGCCCTCCATTAACCTCGCTGTAATTTCGCTCGTACCTTCCAGCATAATGCTTTGAATGACAATCGGTAGTGAACTAGATGTAGATTTGGCTAATGAGGCGGATGATCGTCATCTGAAGATCGGAGGGAGTATAATCTTCATGTTCGAAACATTACTGAGGAGACTGCAATAACAGCTAGAGGGCGGTTGCATGGTGGCTAGCTCGAACCCACTGGTAGGCTGTAAATCGATAATCGTTGTTAGTGCGAGGAATTGAGAGGATGGAGGATGCCTCATGTCACTTGAATTTTAGTGGCGGGAATCCTCGCAGAATTCATGGGGCCGATGGTTAGAGAAGAGCTCCCAACGAATCAGTGATAGTTTTAGATTTATCTTAATTTCCTATTTATTAAATATTAATATAAATTTGATAGATACAATTAAGATATATTAATTGAATATTAATATAAATTTGATAGATAATCGGTTGGTAAAAAATTTATTAAATTTTATTATTAATTAATAGTTACCCTTCATTTATTTGGTGTTAATATTTTAATTGGTGTTTATTGGTGTTAAAAAAATAAACACATAAACGGATGTCTTTATAATAGTTAGGAAGTTAATGATTGAAATCACAGCCATTTATTTTGTGTGACTACTAAGAATATTCCAGCCATATTTAATCCTGTCTATAAAAAAACTTATTAAGCACTAAACCCCTATTAAATCTGCCCATTATCAATAGGTGTAAACCTTTTGACGTAATTAAATAAGAAAAAATATTAATATATATTACTTATATATATATATTCAAGTAAAAAAGAGATTTATAAGAAAAAGATTTGATAGATACACTTTATATATAATATATATAGATAATATTTAAAAATACAATTTTGTATTAAAAATAATCAAAACTTTATTTTTTTAAATTTACATATACATAGTTACAAAGTTAACTAGGTTGACTTCACAAATTAAGATGCTAATGCTTTGATACTAGGGCATCTTGAAAATTGTCAACACAACTCTTAATCTCTATTTTGGAAAAATAAAATAAAATCCCACCGACAACAATAATATCGAGCAAATATTCATGCAACCCAATTTATTCTATCACTTCAGATGCATTTCTAACAAATCACTCATTCAGTTTATGAACCAAGCAAGCATTTCTGACAAGTTTGTTATTCAGTTTGTGCTACAATCTTGGCAAACCTGTCATATGCTGCAGAAAAGATTAGGGTCGAGCTTCGGCGGTCTGTAGATTCTGATTCTGAGTGTGGTTAGTCCTTATCAAATGCCGAAGTTTATGGTAGAGGGTGTCGACGTTAAAAGTATTCAGGTCAAGCACCTGCATCGTAGGAAAACAAAGAATGATATACATGCTTCTATGTTATGGCAAAGAAGCCAGAAAATCATAGTCCAAGGTACATGCTTATATAATCTGGCAGAGAAAACAGGGAAGAAGAGTATTGCCACTGAGCAGTATAGCATAGCATATTACCTTGGCATGTATGGTATGATAAACTCTGTTGTTAATGGTAGAAGAAGCAGCACTAACAACTTCAAGACCTCCTCCTTCCAACACCAGTAGGATATCTGAGTACACAATCTCATGTTCCAAACTGTTTGTCCAGATCTGAACACCCGAACTCTCAGAGTTTATTTCCAGTGCAGGGTATTTCCGATCCGATCCATTGAACGGTGGAGTTTTATTAACAAATTTCTCCATTGCAAGTTTTGCATTTTGATCAGAGTTGGCCTTCATTTTCTCTTTTTCCTCTGAAAGGTCTTTGACTTTTCTCTGTAGATGGCGAACGTAATTCATAGCTTCCAGCACTTGTTCTGATACTGTACGTTTCCCCTGCCAAACACAACATCCAACTTTCATCGAATAAAACCCTAGAGAGTACTGCTGATTTTTCAAAACCCTAGATATTGTGCTGAGAAAAAAACATACAAGAAGACTTTTATCTGGGAGCAATGATCTGAGCGCTGAAAAAAGTTTTTTCATTTCTTCACGCCGCTGTTTTTCAATCGTTTTGTGATTCCTTTTGTCAGCCGGGGCGGCGTCCGGTAATCTATTACGAGACTGGCCATCGGCTGGAGTACTGGAATTGCAGAATGTGGGCATTAGAGGAGGATTCGGAAGGCCGGCTGGGTTTCCGGAGTTGCAGCTATCGGCGAAATTAATTATTTGGGCATGATGATCCGTATTATAACTCGATAAAAATGGATTGGAGTTACATGATACGCTTTCGACATCAAAACTGTTCATGACATCGTTCCAAGAGAGAAATGGTGAATGAGAGCAAGAAGGAATGCTCATCTTTGAGACCTTCAAAACCCTAATTTGAAAAACTAAGAAAACTTTGCCAACGATTGACAGGCGAGCGACTGGGTCCGCGATCGTCTGCAACAAGATTAGTATTCGATCAGTTCCGGCTTTCCAGTTAAGAACAAAATCTCCAATCAAATCCTCATAAACAACCGAAGATCACAATAACACGTAAAGAACTAATTTGGGATCTCTTACCAGACTGAAAGATATCTTCTCCAAACGAACAAAAGCCTGTCAAAGATCTCTCGAGCAGATCCTCCTACCATTCAACTGTAGAAAAAACGGCTGACAACTCAATCTGATGCGATAATTATGAATATTATAAGCGATATGGAAATTAATGGGGACAAACATTCATTCAAAAGACATTTTTTTTCTTATTTGTCAAAGAAAGGGAAGTGTAGATCGATATCCTCGTGAACTGGTCGCGAAGGCAGCATCGAACACCGTCCTATTGCTTGAACATTAGCGCCCCCCGGGCTTTTTTTAATGGGTAGAACGATTCCTGGGTAAGCTAGAACGATTCCTGGGTAACCCCATGTACTTTGTCAGATTTTAGAATTGTAAATTGAAAAAGAGACACGAATTCTTGGCCATGATGCCATCTCAAATTAATTCATATATTTTTCTTAATGGTATTTTCACGTGCACATTACGATCTCCCACTTGTTACCATCAATCATGGATATTATAAACAGTATTCTAAACCATGTTCGGACAAACGACATAGTTACGCGTGTTTGAAGAATATGCCAGACCTCCGAATAGTTCCTAGTACTTCTTTCAAATCGATTTGAATAATTAATTTGATAGCTATAAGAAAATGTTCTCAATGTTCTAAACATGATCCATATTTATTACATACATTCAACTTCTATGTTAAGAAGAAACTTGTATCAATATCTGTTTCATATATATATTTAATTAAAAGAATCTTTAGTTATCAATTAAAAAATTCAAATTTATCTTTTTCTTATTAAAATTGAAATTGAGGTTTCAAATAGTGGTTAAATCCAAATTTATGTTTTGTTTTTTTTTCAATTCTATTATTTAATTCAAATTTGTTTCATAAAAATACTTTTTAGATATTTTTATAAATTATTATGCTTTATTTTTAAATCTTTTTATGAATTATTATGTTTTAATTTACATGGTTGAATTTACTTTTTCCATAGAAATGTACAACAATCAAATGAAGGGATAAATATTATTGAATTTATATAATAATAATGATTTTAATTTGTATTTTTAATAACTTTTCAATTTATATATTATTTTATAATTTATTTAAATTATTATATTCTTTAATAATTTAAAATTTTCTATTGGAATCTTGAGATCTCTTTGAATAACAATGTTGAGACATATGTTGTGGCATGCTCACATCTCAAGGATGTAGGATTGAAGGTCATCCATTTAAATCTTCTTTCTGTTAATTTTTTTCATGTTCTGAGAGAAAACAACATCCAAGCTGATGAAATGGCGAATAAAGTCATAGGTCTAGCCCCTCTAGATTAATGGGGTTGTTAATTCTGTTAGAAAATTAGGTGTGCTCGTTTAGCCATAGACAATATAGAAATATGGTCACCCAACCATAGGTCGAAGCCACCCCCAAGCACCTTAACCTTGACAGAGAATAATTATGGAAGCAAACCCTAGCCCTAATAGCCAATCAATGTAGTGTACCTATCTCTAGAGCTAGCGTTCCAGGCAGAAAGTCTAGACCATAACCAAGAGAAATTCCAAGCCTAAAACTGAATATAGAAGTTGCAGTAGTTGCAGCTGCAGCGACTCTCCGGACTTGCACACTTACTAAATTTTTGCACTGTGTACTAGATTTCTGTAGTTGTGAGTTGTGTGTATACAAATGAGCTCTGGAATCCTGTATTTATACTTCTCTTTCTTATCTGTGTGGGCCAACTTCTCTATATGTAAGCTAAAGACTCAATATTAGATTATTTTGTTTAGCCGATTTGTAATCTAGGGTTATATCAATGCTTTAGGGTTTCTTCTTGCTTCCCAGAATATTCTATTCTTGTCAGTGTTACACGTGGAGGTTAATACCTCCCGCAACTACCATAATATCAACACTCCCTCCTAGATAGGGAGGTATTGAAGGCAATGGTATTAAGAAAAAACATGTGATTCAACTGGTAGCATCATCATAGCCACTCAGAGTATCTCATGATTAAATCACGAGAACCATCATCACTATCAGTATCATCTGACAGCATCAATTGCATCATATTTTTAAGCCATACTCCATATGAGTAATGATGTTGAATAAGTCACTCACTCTAGCAGCATATTTTTGGTCATAGGCAGTTGGAACCTCTCAATATGTCTTTGAAAAATATGCTGCTAGAGTGAGCATGGATTAATGATATATGGAGAAGTATGAGCATGGATTTACCATTACTTCCACAATATAATGGTAATAATTTATAATGTTGGTCTCACTACAAGGAAAAGACCTTTTAGCGGAGGTTATAGCGGAGATTTCTAGTGTTACAAAATTGGAAAAAAATATCAAAAAAACCTCCATCACAACATTTTTTATCGATAGCATATTTTTTGTGAATACTATAACGAAAGTTGATTATAACTAAAAAAATATGGGCCGCCGGAGGAGTTAGATGATGTTTACAAATCGATTTCTTTGTATAAGGAACAAGCATCTGTGTTTACATACACATACAACATCAGTGTCGTACACTTAACTTCAATCATCGAGGCCTTAAAATATGAAATCACCTAGGAAGTAAAATATTTAAGCATTGTCCCCGAGGTGTAGGACAGTCGGTGATCGAGTGTGTTGTTAAGCCACTCCGTGTTGTTAAAGTCACCGGTTCGAAACCTGCGGGGACAAAAAATCCAACCATGTTAAGGGTTGGTGTGGCTCAGGCCAGGTGCGATCCCCGRGTTATTTTGACGGCTTAGATGCCCCTGAGTCCCGGTTTCTCAAGCCACGGGTTAATCGCGTAGCCAACAGGTTTCGCACAAATTAACAAAAAACAAACAAAAAAATATTTAAGCATTGGGGCATGTCATATAAGCATCGGATATTTTTTCGTGTCAGAACCGGGGTTTTACCATCGAAATACATCGGGACAGTTAAAAATAATTAAGCATTGGGGATTTCAGCATAGAACACACTGGTGCATTATTTATAAGAAGGCATCGATGCTATATCAAATAATATGCACTGATGCGTTACATGGAAAAATGCCCCGGTGCATTAAATACGAAAAACGTCAGTGCTTTTCAGTAACAAACAAGCCCCGATGCTTATCAGTAACAAAATAGTGCAGATGCGTATCAAAACACATTTGCATCGATGCTTTGTATAAGATTAAAGCACATATGACCAATTTTTTAATATAATTTTTTGGTATTAAATTAATAATGAAAGCAGTGCTAATTGATTACATAAAAGCACCAGTGCGGATTTCATATGAAGCACACTCATGAGTTTTAATATTAAGCACGCCAATGAGATAAATAATTAAAATACATCGAAAAACATCGACCTGTGATAGTGCAATTATTGTTATTTTTTAATTTTATTATTTATAAAAAAATTTACATATATCTTATATTTTGATTAGTGAATTTGGATATGATTTTTGGATTAATATGTTATATAATCATATTTTGCATCTCTTCATTATAATATTTAGTCATCTATATATTTCATCGGCGATGTAACATTTCACAGGGACATTAGAAAACACAATATAATAAATTAAAACATATTTTATTATATGAATAAGAGGGTCTTTGTCATACAAAATGGGAAACTTATCGATAATCCCTTGTCTTTTAATTGGGACACTATGCCCATTACATTAAACAAAGATGTCTGATTTTCAGAGACAATTATTTCAAAATAATACAACTGCATCTTGCATTGATATCGAAATATATTTCTCATCATTCTTCACTAGAACTATTGTTAGTGCTCGAGCTACTTCCATTCCTTAGGTTATTTTGTTAAATGTTTGGTTGATTATTGTAACGAACCTCCCATTTTGTTACGACAACAAGCCTCACATAACAAGTGCAAAAAAAAAAATTTGTGTGTGTGTATGTAGGAAGGTAATAATGACATTATACTCAACATCGCAGCACGACGACGAACACAATGCATGGAACTCATGCCACAACAAACATAACAACCTAACATAAAAGCACATCAAGCACCTGGAAGCAATGTACGACATTCAAACGATGAAGAATAAGAATGACTACCCGTCCATCCTACCCTGCAATGGTTAGGACCTCTAGGACACATAAGCAATGCTCAAGCCCAAGTTCCCATCGATTTTGACCATTTAAGGTCTCAAGGCTGGCGACTGCTCTGAGGAACAAGGAGGTGTCTACATCCCACCCGACACAATTAGACCAAGCCTACTAAGCTAAGGAAAATCATCCTAACAAACCCACACACCCAAAATTAATTACACAAGTAACTAGAACCCTTACAATGAGCAACCAAGCACATTAAATGTTTACAAAACCAAGTACAAACATTAACTAAAATGAACAAAAACACCCTCAATGAGAAGCGCAAGCTAAAAACGACTTTGTCAACAACCCAACCATTAATCAAGGCTGAAAATTCAATATCTATGATTTAAATTGGCGTTAATTACAGATCAATTAACCAATCTAAATTCCATTAGTCAACGAGTTACCAACCGAACTTAACATGAATTACGACTCAATTTAGTGTGTCTGAGTTACCAATTAGGCAATATCTATAAATCCAACTAACATCAATTACATATCTAAATTAGCAAGTCTAAAATTTGCAATCTAGTCTTTACTCACCATACAAATTTTAATATTTATTACAACCTAAACGGACAATTCTATATTAATCTGAATCCCCATCCAACTAGCCATGAACTTGAATAGAAACATTAACATTCTTAAAGTGGAATGCTACCATTAGCACTTATAAGAAATTAAATCTCAACATGTAGTCTAGCTATATTGATCGAACTAACAATGTTAGCGGTCTACTATCATAGAGAAGGGAACTGCTAACTATTAACAGTGTTGTAGAAATTTAACAAGGAGATTATCATAGCAGTTACATGACAATTAATATAGAATTAACAAGATAGTTTACATGATTGTTTTCATAATAAGTAATATAGCAATAACAAGGCATTTAACATTCTAGTTAACATACAATTAATATAACATTAACAAGGCAATTTGTATGACTATTAACATAACCATTCATAGCGCAATAACCAGGAGATTTACTTAACTATTAACTATTTAACTCGCTGTAACATTTAATCAATAGAAGCAATCTACTAACCAATAACATTGTTGTAGCAATTGTTCTGAAAATTAATAAGGCAAAAATATAGCATTTCATATTGCAATTAACATGGGCTTTAACAGAAAAAGGAGGGTGTTAACCATTAACATTGTTGCAACAATTATTCTAGTAATTAATAAGGCAACACAATAGCATTTATTATTGCAGTTAATATGACAATCAACATGGCCAGTAACATTGTTGTGGTAATTAAAGTTTGGCAGAGAGAACGTTGGGTATGGATTCAATGTGAAGGAGGATAAAAGGGACAAACAAAACTGAAGAAGGACCAACTCCTGGTCAGTCAACAACAACTCAAGCAATGATTAAGGAAATTCATGGTCAATTAAGACAGCAACACAGTCAATTTCTAATTATCAAAATCATGGTCACTCCCGCAAGTAAAGTTGTGATTTAAATGGGTAAAATCGTGGGTGATTTCTACAGCAACACAGTCAACTTCTGATTATAAAAAATGTGGTCATTCCGGCAAGTAAAGTTGTAATTTAAATGGATAAAATCGTGGAGGATTTCTACAGCAACACAGTCAACTTCTGATTATCAAAAACATGGTCGTTTCGGCAAGTAAAGTTGTGATTTAAATGGATGAAATCGTGGGTGATTTTAGCATGCAACACAGTCTATTTTTAATTGCCAAATCGTGGTCTTTCAGAGAAGGAAATTTGATGAATTGAAAAGAAAAAACGTGGGCATTAACAGGAATCAAATGGAAGAAAAATTTTAAAGCAAAACACGGTCTTCATCAAGGGAAAAATCACCCCAAAGGTAAAATGAAATGCAGACAAGAATAGTTCCTCTTTTCCATCGCCATAATACAAAATAAAAATGCAGACCAGAAATCATTTCGTTTTTCATTGCCAGAATACCCAATGTAAAATGCAAAGATGAATTCATTTTGTTTTTCATTGCCAGAATACCCAATGTAAAAAGCAGAGATGAATTCATTTCGTTTCTCATTGCCAGAATACCCAAAATAAAAATGCAAACCATAAATCATTTCATTTTTCATTGCCAGAATACCCAATGTAAAATCCAAAGATGAATTCATTTCGTTTTTCATTGCCAAAATACCCAATGTAAAATGCAGATATGAATTCATTTCATTTCTCATTGCCAGAATACCCAAAATAAAAATGCACACCAGAAATCATTTCATTTTTCATTGCCAGAATACCCAATGTAAAATGCAGAGATGAATTCATTTCGTTTTTCATTGCCAGAATATCCCAATACAACACAAACAACAGTAAGAGAATGCAAGGATCCTATGGGAAGGGTTATGGAATGATTGCATGGGTTATATCAGTCAAGACATAGAGAAAACCAACCAGGACACAAGATAATTCACACGCAGAGGTCGTTGTCAGATGGCGGAATCAATAATCAGCCAGGGACAAACATCAAGGGTAGCCGGCTAACAGGTTCATCATTTGCTCATCGTCCTTGCACAGAAAAGAAGGACGTTGAGATCCATAGGCCTTTTAACGCTAAGGCGGTGACCGTAGAGCAGGATCTTGGCCGACCGCTCAGGCGAGGACTGGTGAGCTAGGGACGAAGGCTAAACAACCATGAAGGTCATAATCAACACAGCAAGGCGATCAAGACGTATAGGGAATGAAGCCATGGGAGTCGATCTATCATCGAGCTAGGCTAGGAAAATTTCAGAAAACCATCTAGACAATCAATTCACTCACCCAACTAAAAATGTAGATTCAAGCATAAGTTCTAAACAATTTACCATACAAAATGAAGAAAACGTACAGTTGTCTGTTCGGAGTGGACGTCCCACATGCTCCTTGCAACTCCTGCACGTCGACCAATGAGACTACATCGGTACCTCCCAACCAATGCTAGGGGTACTCTTCTTCCCCCTTAGCCCCCCGAGCTGCAAAGGGGCCACACACTCACTATCCAGAGATTTTGACTAGCTCTCAGCTCACCTTGCAAGGTTGAGCTACCACTCTTCACCGAGCTGGGTATCCCAATTCCCACAAGTTAAGTCAGTCAAGTAGATATTTCTAGAGCATAACGTTATGCAAACAGAAGAGATCCAACCTCCATCTCCTCCCTTCATTATATAGAGTTTTTAGGTTCCTTACTTTTCTAAAATCTCGTTTAATTAAGTTTTTTAAAATTTAATTCCTAAAAATTACTCCCCGTACAAGTGTCACCCATCCCCTTCATTCCTCTATAAATTAATTTCTTTAATTAATTAATTATCTTTATTTCCCTCACCCACCTAGAGTTACTCCTAGAATCACTTCTAGGTGTCCCCAAATTCTCTTACAGGTTTTAATGGCTTTCCCCATTATTAAATTTCTAGTCTAGTTTAAATTAGAAAACTCTTAAATGGTAGATACTTTCCTTATGTTTCCTTTTTTCCTTTTAATGTTTACCTCTTTTCCTAGTTTCCTAATATTTTAGATTTTTCCCTCTTTCCCCTTTTAGTTAGAACTCAAAAAGGCAGGTGTGGAAATTAACCCCTTTTTTCCCTTTTCTCATTAAATTAATATATTTTAAATTATCATAAAATAATAAAATGATTAATTCCCTTTTTAAAATTTTAATCCAATAGATTTTTTTATTTTTTTATGAAACAATTAATTTCTTACTCCCTTCGTGTTACAAGATTTAACGAAGATCGTAATTATTATTTATGTTGGTTTTATTATTATTATTATTATTATTATTTTATAGACAGATAAAATTTTACAACTAGCATAGTTTAGACTTAAACCTTAAATTTCCGTGATGGGCAATCTTTTATTAGGGAAAAAGTTTTTTTTTTAATTTTTATCACATTGTTCATCCTAAGGCCATCTAGGTTCATTCATTTATCAAAAAAATGCGGCGTGCCCTTCAGGACGCACTAGGTGCTCCAAGGGTGCCACTCACCTTATCTGTTCCCTTGCGCGATGTGCCCTTCAGGACACATTACGTACTCCAAGGGTGTCACTCGCCTCTTTCCATTTTTCTTGCAAGACGTGCCCTTTAGAATGCACCACATGCTCCAAGGGTGTCACTCGCCTCTTGACTGACTTGGTAGACATGAAAAACCCCTGGAGTCAATACTCTGCCAGGTGAACTTGTGGGAGACTAAGGCCCTTTAAGGAATAAGGCCACTGTCTTATTGCACACCCCTTAGAATCATCGTGAGCGATTGACACAGTCTCCCTCACGACATCGTGGGTCCTCTCGAACTAGGTAATCGTTAACCTACAGTTCGAGCCACGACGGGAGTGCTAGTAGGCCGTGGCAGGGCTGTTCTCCACACCTCTTTCTCAACATCTCTAATAGTCATGCGTGACCCCTTTACTCCACATGTGAGTCTGGTCGACAAGCTATCGTCAGCCTGCATCAACAACGAATCATGTCAGAATATATCAATATCATATCATCTAATCAGAAGCACTAAAATCATAGTAAAACAATCAAACCCCAATGGTACACTCCTTGAATCGATCTGGAGTCCAAGGGGTTCCTGTTAATATTATGGTAGCTGCGGGAGTTATTTACCCCCACGTGTGAACCTGACGAGAATAGAAGACTCTGGGAAGCAAGAGAAACCCTAATGAGTTGGCTAATAACCCTAGAAGGCTTATCGACTCAAGTAGATAATTTATATTAGGCTATTAGCCTCCAAGAGAAGAATTCGGCCATAAATAATAATAATATACTGAACAGACACATACCCAGAAGGAGAAGTCGGCCCAAGCAAAACTGGTAGAACCACTATAAATACAGGGTGCCAGTTCTCATTTGTCACATCTCAGAATTGCAGTTCTGCAGTTTGGTGCACATTGCAGTTGCAGTCTGGTGCGCGGGTTTGGAGGAAGAGCTGGTGTAGTTGCAGCAGCAGCAAGTTCTCAGTTTTGGCTTGAATATCTCTTAGCTAGGGTTTGGACTATCTAATCATCCTTTTTGTGATGTGCTATCCTTAGAGAGAGGTGTGATGCCCTTTGTTTGGCTATCTAGCCTAGGGTTTGCTTCTGGAGGAATTCTCAGTCAATGTTAAGGTGCTCAGAGGGAGGCTTCGGCCTATGGTTGGGTGACGAAGGTATCGTCAATGGTAAAACGAGCACACCATCTTCTATATTCTAACAGGTTATGGACCCACACCCCTTCAGTCAGCCTAAAACACTAGAAGGAAACATAGCCACTAGATATTGAGCTCGTTGAGGAACTGTCGCTAGGGTGACTAGCAGGAGAAGCTTCCAAAAGCACTGCAGCTAGGGTTAACAGCAGAAGCACTTGAAGAAACCCTAAATCTCTTGTTGAGGTGCCTTAAGTGAAGAGATTTACCTAATCTCTGGATAGATCAGTGCACCTTATCCCAACGCATCTCCTGGTACACTCAGAAGGCCAAGACGTGAAGTTTGGATTTTTGGTCAAATCTAGGGTTTGACCAAGTCAAGTAAGCCATGAAAAACTCTATGAAACATGAGAACAAGCTAGATGGAGCCTCTAAGTTCAGAGAATGGAATACAAGGATTGACCTCATCCTTGCTAAGAATAAAGTGTTGGATATTGTGAAAGGAAAGATCGTGAAGCCAGAGTTTAAAGAAGGAGAAGAGAAGGAACCGCACAACATTGCAGCTATGGAGAAGTTCAAAGACATTGACATCAATTCCATGAGTATCATAATGGATTCCATAAAAGACCACCTGATACCCTACATCTCCCATCTTGACTCATCGAAGAAGATGTACGATGCCCTAACAAATCTCTTCTCAGTTAGAAACATTGGACAAGTTATGAG
>JZKD02S2229431.1:289845-306337 GCA_000966675.3 Picea glauca
CTCCAAGGGTGTCACTCGCCTCTTGACTGACTTGGTAGACATGAAAAACCCCTGGAGTCAATACTCTGCCAGGTGAACTTGTGGGAGACTAAGGCCCTTTAAGGAATAAGGCCACTGTCTTATTGCACACCCCTTAGAATCATCGTGAGCGATTGACACAGTCTCCCTCACGACATCGTGGGTCCTCTCGAACTAGGTAATCGTTAACCTACAGTTCGAGCCACGACGGGAGTGCTAGTAGGCCGTGGCAGGGCTGTTCTCCACACCTCTTTCTCAACATCTCTAATAGTCATGCGTGACCCCTTTACTCCACATGTGAGTCTGGTCGACAAGCTATCGTCAGCCTGCATCAACAACGAATCATGTCAGAATATATCAATATCATATCATCTAATCAGAAGCACTAAAATCATAGTAAAACAATCAAACCCCAATGGTACACTCCTTGAATCGATCTGGAGTCCAAGGGGTTCCTGTTAATATTATGGTAGCTGCGGGAGTTATTTACCCCCACGTGTGAACCTGACGAGAATAGAAGACTCTGGGAAGCAAGAGAAACCCTAATGAGTTGGCTAATAACCCTAGAAGGCTTATCGACTCAAGTAGATAATTTATATTAGGCTATTAGCCTCCAAGAGAAGAATTCGGCCATAAATAATAATAATATACTGAACAGACACATACCCAGAAGGAGAAGTCGGCCCAAGCAAAACTGGTAGAACCACTATAAATACAGGGTGCCAGTTCTCATTTGTCACATCTCAGAATTGCAGTTCTGCAGTTTGGTGCACATTGCAGTTGCAGTCTGGTGCGCGGGTTTGGAGGAAGAGCTGGTGTAGTTGCAGCAGCAGCAAGTTCTCAGTTTTGGCTTGAATATCTCTTAGCTAGGGTTTGGACTATCTAATCATCCTTTTTGTGATGTGCTATCCTTAGAGAGAGGTGTGATGCCCTTTGTTTGGCTATCTAGCCTAGGGTTTGCTTCTGGAGGAATTCTCAGTCAATGTTAAGGTGCTCAGAGGGAGGCTTCGGCCTATGGTTGGGTGATGAAGGTATCGTCAATGGTAAAACGAGCACACCATCTTCTATATTCTAACAGGTTATGGACCCACACCCCTTCAGTCAGCCTAAAACACTAGAAGGAAACATAGCCACTAGATATTGAGCTCGTTGAGGAACTGTCGCTAGGGTGACTAGCAGGAGAAGCTTCCAAAAGCACTGCAGCTAGGGTTAACAGCAGAAGCACTTGAAGAAACCCTAAATCTCTTGTTGAGGTGCCTTAAGTGAAGAGATTTACCTAATCTCTGGATAGATCAGTGCACCTTATCCCAACGCATCTCCTGGTACACTCAGAAGGCCAAGACGTGAAGTTTGGATTTTTGGTCAAATCTAGGGTTTGACCAAGTCAAGTAAGCCATGAAAAACTCTATGAAACATGAGAACAAGCTAGATGGAGCCTCTAAGTTCAGAGAATGGAATACAAGGATTGACCTCATCCTTGCTAAGAATAAAGTGTTGGATATTGTGAAAGGAAAGATCGTGAAGCCAGAGTTTAAAGAAGGAGAAGAGAAGGAACCGCACAACATTGCAGCTATGGAGAAGTTCAAAGACATTGACATCAATTCCATGAGTATCATAATGGATTCCATAAAAGACCACCTGATACCCTACATCTCCCATCTTGACTCATCGAAGAAGATGTACGATGCCCTAACAAATCTCTTCTCAGTTAGAAACATTGGACAAGTTATGAGTCTAAAGAATGAGCTTCGTGACATGAAGATGAATGATGATGACAGCATAACATCATACTTTGTAAGGATCTCCCAGCTAAGAGATCAACTACAAGTTATTGAAGAGATCACTTCAGAAAAGGAATTGGTGAACACAGTACTCAATGGTCTTTCCAAGACATGGGATGCATTTTCCGCAAGAATGAACACAAGGAAGGAGTACCCGACATTTGAAGAAATTTGGACGTGTTGTGCTCAAGAAGAATCAAGGATCAATGCAAAAGAGAAAACTCAAAAGAAGTACGATGATCAAGCCTTCACGACAAGATTCAAGAACTTCAGAGACAAAAGAAAGTTCGATTCAACAAGGAAGCCAAAACAAAGAAAATACATTTCAAAAATACAGTGCTTCAACTGTCAAAAGTACGATCACAACATGAACCAATGTCCCGAGCTAAAGAAAAGGAAATAGAAGCATGAAGCATTAGTTGCCGAAGAAAAGGAACCTACAAAGAAGACTAAGGAGGATGGAAGAGACTTCTTCTACTAAAAGGTAAACAACACTATTCTGATTTTCTGTACATATCTTGCTTGCATCGTCTTTGTAGATATCTTGTATATCTATCTCTTGGAAAAAAATGTGTTCCAAGAAGAAGTATACCTATGGAATAACGACAAGATAAGAATGAATATCCTTAGATAATACACATGAAAGGATGAAATACAAATCATGTGGAATCTATTGCAAGATAAGCCGAATCAATCTTGAAGAGACTTAGAAGTCAGACATCAAGATAAATTGGAGAAATACTTATGACGACAACTAAGATGGAAGCGTGGACTCTGTCAAACAAGAAGAGCCAATTATATATTACAGAAGACAATGAGGATGCAAATGGAAGTATGGACTCTATTAGACGAAGGGAGCCGATTATATGCACTCTTACATGAAACAAGGATTAGGAGGGAGTTAATCCTATGATCCATTGAAGATGATGAAAAATATATATATATCCATGGTAGAAACCATGAAAAGACAGTACGTGTTCAGCTCAACCGCAGAAGAAGACCTTTTCGAAGAGAAGCCGTAAAGTATTCCTGGTTGTCCATCCAGATCCGTGAACCGATGATGAAGGTAAGAAGTGGAATCTCTAGGGAATGGAATCTATAAGAGACTCCATGGAACCAAGAGCTAAAGAAAAACAGGAAGATTCAAAGAAAGAAAGAGAATCCAGAACAACCAATCATTGTATCAAGATTACCAGCTTGATATGAACTCACTAAAAGTAATCAAGCAGAAGAACTGAAATTCATGATGAAGAACAGTGTATGGAAGACTTATGAATGAAAGCATTGCAAGATCCAGAACCAGAGGTTCTCCAAGATGGAGGGAGAAGACTATGATGATTACTTGTTTCAGTACATGAGACGTATCTCTATATAAGTCATTATATTATCCGCAACATCCATGAGTCATAATTCTACATCAGATGAATGCAAAGAATGTTCTCTAGAGAAATTGAATAAAGAGCATATAAAAAGAAATCTCAAGACTTTGAGCCATACCAGAAAGAGACTCCTGTATGCAGAAGACAACATGGTGGAGAAACTTTAGTGCACAGCAGAAGCGTGGTGAAGATTTCCTATAACATCAAGATGACTACTCAGAAGATCAGATCTCATGATGACAGAAGAAGTACCACATGAATATGTTCTAGATCTCCAACCATGATATACTCTACTATTCATATCTACATGAAGCCTTCACAATGTTATAGACTATAGTACAAGCATTACATTATAATGTCCAGAAGGAAGAAAATGATTTCTCAAATACATATCTCCACAGATGAGCAGATAAGCATACATTTTGGTAAAGCCTCTATTCAATATGAAAGAACTTGCATACTCAAGCTAGAGCTCATGGAAATAACTCTCTTAGGGAAGATTGTCCAAGCTAAAAGAAGGTATGCAAACATTTATTTTTGTAATTGAAATAACTCTCCAGTTAGGAGGGAGCATTGAAGATATTATTTATCTTTGTAATTGAAAAATAGTCCAGATTGGACAGATGCTTTCTTGTTCGGAAAGTGGATTGAGATTTCTGAGGAACAGTGACTTCCCATTGTAGTTAACATGGGAGGCAGACTGATTGTTGATGTATCATAGACAACGACTTCCCATTGTTGTTAACATGGGGAGTGCTCTAGGACAGTCATTCTTTTTGGCAGTCACTCTGAGTACTGGTCAAGTAGAATGGTTTGCCTCGTCAGGCAGTCATTCTTTCGAAGTTCACAATTGTGAGTAGTTTCGAAGAATGATCCGTTTTGTAGGTTTATGCAGGACAGAAATTCCATGAGGGTTATACATTCTCTCCAGGTTACACTTTGTTTAGTGTAGGAGGAATGGCCCATGGTGGGGAATGGTCCGGACAGTTATTCCTCGAGGGCAGACTCATTCTCTCCAAGTTACACTTTGTTTAGTGTCGGAGGAATGGCCTAGGGTGGGGAATAGTCTAGGCTCAGCAATCAGTGACTGTCACTCCTTAGGGCAGACTCATTCTCTCCAGGTTACACTTTGTTTAGTGTCAGAGGAATAGCCCAGGGTGGGAAATAGTCCAGGCTCAACAATCAGGGACAGTCATTCCTTAGGGCAGACTCATTCTCTCCAGGTTACACTTTGTTTAGTGTCAGAGGCATGGCCCAGGGTAAGGAATGGTCCAAACATTTTTTAGGGCATACTCATTCTCTCTAGGTTACACTTTGTTTAGTTTCAGAGGAATGGCCCAGGGTGAGAAATGGTCCAGGCTCATAAATCAGAAATAATATTTCTTCCTTGTTTATGAAGAATAGGGAAGATATCTCATTGCTGATGAGGACAGACATTCTTTCAGATCTCACAAACATGAGTGAAATATTGGCCCAGAGGATTTAGTTTATCTTTAACAATATTTTCTATGCAGGTTGGCATCAGATGATTGTTATGGATAATAGAGATATACTACTGTGGTGGATATGTTCCACTATTCGTGAGGCAGATATTCTTTTCAGATCTCACAGACGTGAGTGAAATATTGGCCCAGACAAATCAGCTTTTTATCATAACATTGTTTCTATGGAGGATGCTCTCAGATGTTTGTTATGAAGACTATATGATAGTTGATGAGGACTATTGTGGTAAATATGTTTCACCATTCGCAACCATACGTTGTTGATCAAGTACTTATGTATTACTTGATGTGGTAGTGAACCACTGGATTGTAGTTATGTACTACTATGAATAGACACAGGTGTGTTCTATCCTCGCTTTAATTGCCTTGAAGACTATCAACAGTTTATTAGAGATAATGATCATTCAAATGAATGATGAACAAATATTTTCCAGATGGAAAACAGTTCAGAGTTTTTTACTCCTCTTGTATCACTCCATGGTGAGAGTGAATTATCTAGCATCATATCTAATTACTCAGATGAAGTATGATGCAACTGATGGTGATGTTGATGCTCATGATCTAGTCATGAAAAAGTATAGATGACTATATTGATTCTACCAGGTAAATGGTATGTTTTTGTGCTCAAGTCCATTACCTGTAAATACCTCTCTAGCTAGGAGGGAGTGTTAATATTATGGTATTTGCAGGAGGTATTTACCCCCACGTGTGAACCTGACGAGAATAGAAGACTCTGGGAAGCAAGAGAAACCCTAATGAGTTGGCTAATAACACTAGAAGCCTTGTCAACTCAAGTAGATAATTTATATTAGGGTATTAGCCTCCAAGAGAAGAAGTCGGCCAGAAATAATAATAATATACTGAATAGACACATACCTAGAAGGAGAAGTCGGCCCCATCAAAACTGGCAGAACCACTATAAATACAGGGTGCCAGTTCTCATTTGTCACATCTTAGAATTGCAATTCTACAGTTTGGTGCACACTGCAGTTGCAGTCTGGTGCGTAGGTTTGGAGGAAGAGATGGTGCAGTTGCAGCAGAAGAAAGTTCTCAGTTTTGGCTTGAATATCTCTTGGCTAGGGTTTGGACTCTCTGATCATCCTTTTTGTGATGCGCTATCCTTGGAGAGAGGTGCGCTACCCTTTGTTTGGCTATCTATCCTAGGGTTTGCTTCCGGAGGAATTCTCAGTCAAGGTTAAGGTGCTCGGAGGGAGGCTTCGACCTATGGTTGGGTGACGAACGTATCGTCAATGGTAAAATGAGTACACCATCTTCTATGTTCTAACAGTTCCATCGATTCCTCTGCATCCTCAAGTTCCAAAATACTACACACTCAGTAAAACTGAGTCAATAACACCTGTCTATGTCGAGGTTGTAAAACAACATGTCATCATCCCATAACTCCTCATAATCAAAATCAAAAGTTTTAATAGTATAATAATCTGGATCACTTGCGAGCAAGTGTCCTCAAAGAATAAGTTCACTCAGTGTGCTAGAGTGCGATGTTACATACACCCCCTCTTCGTCTAAACTTTGTCCCGAAGTTTCACAGTATAAGTACCGAAATAATGTGTGTCACAGTATCATAATTCTATCTATCAAACAAAAATGGAAACTGCTCGCGCATATCATATGCATCCTCCCAGGTCGCCAAGTGCGAACTATAGTTTTCCCACTGGACCTTGACCTAATCTATCATTCGACATCGTAGCTTTCGAATGCGATGATCCAATATGTGGATCGAATCAGCCGTGAGTGCCCCCTCGTCCGATACCTACAAGGAACTCATGTCAATAACATGTGTAGGATCACAAATATAATGTCTCAAAACAGATACATGAAAAATATCATGCATACACCTCAAAGAATCGGGCAAGGCTAGTTGGTAGGACATGGGCCCCTTTCTCTCCACAATCTGGAAAGGTCCCACAAACCTAGGAGAGAGTTTATCTCCCTTTCCAAACTTGATTGAATTCTTATGCGGTTTAACCTGCAAAAAGACTTAATAGCTGACCTCGTAACTATAGTCGACACAGTGTGCATCAGCATAACTCTTCTTTCAATCCTGCACTTCTTTAATCCTTTGTCTTATTGTTTGCATTTTCTCTTCCATTTCTTGGATCACTTCCAGTCCCACCAAGACACTATCCTCAAGCAGATCCCAACTCAAAGGTGTCTGACACGGTCGCCCGTAAAGAAACTCAAAAGGCGCCATCTTAATGGTGCTCTGGTAACTGGTGTTGTAAGTGAACTCCACTAGTGGCAAGAATTATTCCCAACACTTTTGTTGGTCCATCACGTACATGCGCAACATGTCCTCCAAGGTCTGGTTCGTTCATTCAGTCTGCCCGTCAGTCTCCTGGTGATATGCAGTACTAAAGTTAAGTTGGGTTCCCAAGGCCTCTTGGAAACTCGTCCAAAATCATCCAGTAAACACCAATCCTCGATCGGATATAATCTTCTTAGGCATGGCATGCAGCCTCACTATCTCACTAATGAAAACTCTAGCTATTTCAGGTGCCTGATACGTCGTACATACAGGAATAAAGTGAACACTCTTCGTCAGAGTGTCTACTACTACGAAAATCGACTCATGCCTCATTGTCTTCAGTGGAAATACAATAATAAAATCCATTGAAATAACCTCCCATTTTGATTCTGGAATAGTGTGTGGTTGTAGTAATCTTGCTAGGTGTCTATGTTCAGCCTTTACCTACTGACATTCTAGACATCTGTCCACATAGTTGACTATGTCTGCCTTCATTCCCTTCCAGAAGAATAAGGGTTTAAGGTCTTCCCTCATCTTTGTGACTCCCGGGTGAGCCATGTAAACTGCTCTATGAGCCTCGCTTAGGATCAACATCCTCAACTCATCGTTCAGCGGTACGTAGACCCGATTTTTAAACCTCAATAAACCATCGCTATCAAATGAAAATTCTTCAAATCGTGGTACCATCATTGTGTTTTGTCCGATAAAACCCTCGACCTCTTTGTGCCATCCATCGTCACGTTGTAAGGTTAGAATCTTTTCACTTAGATTCGTCTGAAGAGGCAGCATCGAAAATATGCGCGGTCTCTGACTCAAAGAGTCTGCCACTTGGTTCACTATTCCTTTTATGTAAGTAATCTCGAAGTCGTACTTGCTAAGCAATTTCGACGAACGTCGTTGTCACGCGTTCAAGTCGCTTTGCGTAAAGATGTGTTGTAGTCCACAGTGGTTAGTCTTTAGTTCAAATTTTTGTCGAACAAGGTAGTGTCTCCAAACCTTCAAGGCATATATGATGGCTAACAACTCCAAATCATACGTCACGTAGTTCTCCTCATGCCTTCTCAGTTTCCTCGAAATATAACCGATTACTCGTCCGTCTTGCATCAAGACTCTACCTAATCCTTCCTTGGATGCATCAGTGCATACCAAGAAGTCTGCATCCATGTTCGGGACCTTTAGTATCAGTGTTGTTGTCAACAACTCTTTGAGCCTCTAAAATTCTTCCGCACATTTCTCAATCCAAACAAACTTCTGGTTTTTCTTCTGCAATTCCGTGATCAGATTTTCTATCTTCGAAAACCCCTCGACGAACCATCAATAGTATCCTGCTAAACCCATGAAGCTACACACTTCCGGGACATTCGTCAATGCAGGCCATTCTATAATGGCCTCAACCTTTGTTGGATCCACAACAATACCTTCACCGGAAATGACATGCCCTAAGTAGTGGATCTTTGATTGATAAAATGAAAATTTGGATAACTTCTCATACAATTTGTGCTCTCGTAGACACTGTAGTACCAAGCGCAAGTTCTCTTCATTCTCCTCCGTCGTCTGAGAGTAAATCAAAATATCATCAATGAATACTTGGACGAACTTTTCCAAGTACTCGTGGAACACCGCATTCATCAAACTCATAAATACCCCTGGGGCATTTTTCAATCCAAACGGTAAAATAGTAAACTCGTAATGTCCAAACCTCATATTAAAGGTGGTCTTAGGGACGTCATCTACCTTAATCCATAATTGGTGATACCCTGATCGCAAATCGATCTTTGAGAACATCGTCGCGCCCTTCATTTGATCGAACAGATCATCAATCCTCGGCAATGGATATTGATTCTTGATCGTGGCCTTGTTCAATTGAAGGTAGTCAATGTAGAGCCTCCACGACCCATCCTTCTTTCGTATGAAAATAATAGGTGCACCCCACGGTGACACACTAGGACGTATCAGTCCCAGGTCCAGAAACTCCTTCAATTGCATTCTCAACTCCTGTAATTCTGGGGTTGACATCTGATAAGGAATTCTAGCTATCGGTTATGTTCCCAGTTTGAGTTCTATACTAAACTCCAATTCCCTCTCTAGCGGCATCCCAGGTAACTCCTCTGGAAATACGTCTGCAAACTCTCTCACCATCGGAAGGTGTTCTAAACCTTCCGCTAATCCCTTCTCGTTTAATGCAAGGATCGCATAAAGCCTGCACCCCTTTCTCATGCTCTTTCATAGTTGTAAGGAAGAGATGAAACTCAGGGAAACTCCCTGGTTCCATCCTAAAATCACACGTCTTTGTCCCTCGTCATCAACCAAGCTCAACCATTTCATCTTACACTTGAGTATCACCTCATGCGATTCCAACCAGTCCATACCAATTACGACATCATAAGATCCTAAAATCGTGACGTACAGGTTGTCCCTTGTGAAAAACTCTCCCAGGTTAAGGGTACATCTCGTAACCTTTCCTCTGACCTTTTGTTTGTCTCCCAAAGCCATCTCTATGAAGCTAAACTCGTCATGTTTGAATGCCTTTACCTTAATCCTTTTTAGTTCTGCACCAGAAATGAAACTCTCGATAGCACCAGGATCTATCAAAATACTAAGGGTCTAGTCAACGACGATACCTATCATCTCGAGCATACTCGATTGATGCTCTTCCTAGCGCTTATTCACCGGTTCATGCTAAGGCCGAACACGAACCTGTTGACCTTAAGTTTCTCAGTGTTAAGATGTGGAGCATACTGGAGCAACTCCATAAAACGAGCCTCGTACTTGGGCACCATACGACTGCCCTATCGTAAGGCGTTGAACTCATTGAGCTGACGCTCAATGAATTCCTCTTAAAGGTACCTCTCTCGGAACCATTCCTCCAACAATTCCCATGACACGTCTTCGACGACCACGTTTAGATGCGGTAGGAGCATCTTCCACCATAGAAGAGCGCTTCCTTTCAGTTGGAAGACCACCATTCAGAACTTCATGTTGGAGGTATAATCGCGAAGTGCAAAGAACATCGCCATATTCTCCAACCATGCCTCGATGGCTGCACCGTCCGAGGAACCAAAGAACTCGGGAAATTTGAACTTCTCAAGTTCACGGTGAACACTACCAGTACCGACCGGAGCGTGCAGGGGAACCTCAGGGGGTGTCGGGTCCCTGGCCTCTACTCTGTCCAAATGATTGATCAGTGCCTTAGACATGCACTGAAAGGATCTCATCATTCCGACCACATCACCAACTTCTATCTTCTCCTGCCCGACAACTTGTTCATCTCCCTGGCGGTTATACCCCTCAGGTGTGAATGCTACTAAAGACATCGTGCCTTCTCCCCTAGCACCTCGTCGTCTGCCTCCATGATGTCCTCTAACCATGATTACCTACACGCGGAATACAAGTCAACTCAATTAGCAACATTATAATCAAATCATATCAACAAAAGCCGTAGCGATCCCAAGTCACGGGTTGAACCCACTCTCATACCATATGTAGCAAACCTCCCATTTCGTTATGACATCAAGACTCACATAACAAGTGAAAACAATTTTTTTTTGTGTGTGTATGTAGGAAGGTAATAATGACATTATAATCAACATCGCAACACGACAACGAACACAACACATGTAACTCATGCCACAACAAACATAATGGCATAACATAAAAGCACATCAAGCACCTGGAAGCAATGTATGACAATCTACATACAAAGAATAAGAATGACTACCTGCCAGTCCTACCCTACAATGGTTGGGACCTCCAGGACACATAAGCAACGCTCAAGCCTAGGTTCCCATCGATTTTGACCATTTAATGTCTCAAGGCTGGAAACTATTTTGAGGAACAAGGAGGTGACTACATCCCGCCCGACACAAGTAGACCAAGCCTACTAAGCTAAGGACAATCATCCTAACAACCCCATGCACCCAAAATTAATTACACAAGTAACTAGAACCCTTACAGTGAGAAACCAAGTACATTTAATGTTTACAAAACTAAGTACAAACATTAATTAAAATGAATAACAACACCATCAATGAGAAGCACAAGCTAAAAGTGGCTTCTTCAACAACCCAACCATTAATCAAAGCTAAAAGGTCAATATCTATGATTTAAATTGGCGTTAATTACAAATCAATTAACCAGTCTAAATTCCATTAGTCAACGAGTTACCAACCGAACTTAACATGAATTACGAATCAATTTAGCGTGTCTGAGTTACCAATTAGGCGATATCTATAAATCCAACTAACATCAATTACATATCTAAATTACCAAGTCTAAAATTTGCAATCTAGTCTTTACTCACCATACAAATTTTAATATTTATTACAACATAAATGGACAATTCTATATTAATCTGAATACCCGTCCAACTAGCCATAAACTTGAATAACAACATTAACATTCTTAAAGTGGAATGCTACCATTAGCACTTATAAGAAATTAAATCTCAACACGTAGTCTAGCTATATTGATCGAACTAATAATGCTAGCAGTCTACTATCATAGAGAAGGGAACTGCTAACTATTAACAGTGTTGTAGCAATTTAACAAGGTGATTATCATAGCAGTTACACGCCAATTAATATAACATTAACAAGATAGTTTACATGATGGTTTTCATAATAAGTAATATAGCAATAGCAAGACATTTAACATTCTAGTTAACATACAATTAACATAACATTAACAAGGCAATTTGTATGACTGTTAACATAACCATTCATAGCGCAATAACCAGGCGATTTACATAATTGTTAACTATTTAACTCACTGTAACATTTAATCAATAGAAGGAATCTGTTGACCAATAACATTACTATAGCAATTGTTCTGGCAATTAATAAGGCAAAAATATAGCATTTCATATTGCAATTAACATGGCCTTTAACAGAAAAATGAGGCTACTAACCATTAACATTGCTGCAACAATTATTCTAGTAATTAATAAGGCAAAAAAATAGCATTTATTATTGCAGTTAACATGATAATCAACATGGCCAATAACATTGATGTGGTAATTAAAGTTTCTCAGAGAAAACATTGGGTATGCGTTCAATGTGAAGGAGGATAAAAGTGACAAATAAATTTGTAGAAGGACCAACTCGTGGTCAGTCAACAACAACTCAAGCAATGATTAAGGCAAGTTGTGGTCAATTAAGACGACAACACAATCAATTTCTAATTATCAAAAACGTGGTCACTCTAGCAAGTAAACTTATGATTTAAATGGATAAAATCGTGGGTGATTTCTACAGCAACACAGTCAACTTCTGATTATCAAAAACGTGGTCATTCCAACAAGTAAAGTTGTGATTTAAATGGATAAAATCGTGGATGATTTCTACAGCAACACAATCAATTTCTGATTATCAAAAACGTGGTCATTTCGGCAAGTAAAGTTGTGATTTAAATGGATAAAATCGTGGGTGATTTCAACATGCAACACAGTCTATTTTTAATTTCCAAATCGTGGTCTTCCACAGCAGGAGATTTGATGAATTTAAAAGAAAAAACGTGGGCATTAACAGGAATCAAATGGCAGCAAAATTTTAAAGCAAAACATAGTCTTCATCAAGGGAAAAATCACCCCAAAGGTAAAACGAAATGCATACAAGAATAATTCCTCTTTTCCATCACCAGAATACAAAATAAAAATGAAGACCATAAATCATTTTGTTTTTCATTGCCAGAATACCCAATGTAAAATGCAGAGATGAATTCATTTCGTTTTTCATTGCCAGAATACCCAATGTAAAATGCAGAGATGAATTCATTTCATTTCTCATTTCTAGAATACCCAAAATAAAAATGCAGACCAGAAATCATTTCATTTTTCATTGCCAGAATACCCAATGTAAAATGCAAAGATGAATTCATTTCGTTTTTCATTGAAAAAATACCCAATGTAAAATGCAGAGATGAATTCATTTCATTTCTCATTGCCAGAATACCCAAAATAAAAATGCAGACTAGAAATCATTTTGTTTTTCATTGCCAGAATACATAATGTAAAATGCAGAGATGAATTCATTTCATTTTTCATTGCCAGAATACCCCAATACATCGCAGACAACAGTAAGAGAACGCAAGGATCCAATGGGAAGGGTCATGGAATGATTGTAGGGGTTCTATCAGTCAAGGCATAGAGAAAACCAACCTGGACCCAAGATAATCCACACGTAGAGGTCGTTGTCAGATGGCGCAATCAACAATCAGCCAGGGACAAACATCAAGGGTAGTCGGCTAACAGGTTCGTCCTTCGCTCATCATCCTCACACAGAAAAGAAGGGTGTTGAGATCCATAGGTCTTTTAACGGTAAGGTGACGACCATAGATCAGGCTCCTACCCGACTGCTCAGGCAAGGACTGGTGAGTTAGGGATGAAGGCCAAACAACCATGAAGGTCATAATCAGCACAGCAAGATGATCAAGATGTGCGAGGAATGAATCCATGGGAGTTGATCTATCATCAAGCTAGGCTAAGAAAATTTCAGAAAACCATCTAGACGATCAGTTCACTCACCCAAGTAAAAATGCAGATTCAATTATAAGTTCTAAAAAAATTACCATATAAAACGAAGAAAGTGTATCGTTGCCTATTCGGAGTGGATGTCCCACGTGCTCCTTGCAACTCCCGCATGTTGACCGACGAGACTACACCAATACCTCCTAGCCAATGCTAGGGGTACTCTTCTTCCCCCTTAGCCCCCCGAGCCGCAAAGGGGCCACACACTCACTATCCATAGTTTTTGACTCACTCCCAGCTCGCCTTGCAAGGTCGAGCTACCAGTCCTCATCGAGCTGGGTATCCCAACTCCCACAAGTTAAGTCAACCAACAGAAAAGATCCAACCTCCATCTCCTCCCTTCATTATATAGAGTTTTGTGGTTCCTTACTTTCTTAAAATCTCGTTTAATTAATTTTTTATAAATTTAATTCATAAAAATTCCTCCCCGTACAAGTGTCACCCATCCCCTTCATTCCTCCATAAATTAATTTCTTTAATTAATTAATTATCTTTATTTCCCTCACCCACCTAGAGTTACTCCTAGAATCACCCCTAGGTGTCCCCAAATTCTCTTATAGGTTTTAATGGATTTCCCCATTATTAAATTTGTAGTTCAGTTTAAATTAGAAATCTCTTAAATGGTAGATACTTTCTTTAGTTTAACTTTCCGCATTTTACATTTTAATGTTTACCTATTTTCCTAGTTTCCTAATATTTTAGATGTTTCCCTCTTTCCCCTTTTAGTTAGAACTCAAAAAGGAATGTGTGGAAATTAACCCCCTTTTTCCCTTTTCTCATTAAATTAATATATTTTAAATTATCATAAAATAATAAAACGATTAATTCCCTTTTTAAATTTTAATCCAACAGTTTTATTTTTTATGAAACAATTAATTTATTACTCCCTTCGTGTTACAAGATTTAATGAATATCATAATTATTATTTATGTTGTTTTTATTTTTATTATTATTATTATTATTATTTTATAGAGAGATAAAATTTTACCACTAGAATAATTTAGACTTAAACCTTAAATTTTCGTGATAGGCGACCTTTTATTAGGGAAAAAGTTTTTTTTTTAATTTTTATCACATTGTTCATCCTAAGTCCATCTAGGTTCATTCATTTATCAAAACAATGCGACGTGCCCTTCATGATGCACTAGGTGCTCCAAGGGTGCCACTCACCTCATCTGTTCCCTTGCACAACGTGCCCTTTAGGATGCACTACGTGCTCCAAGGGTGTCACTTGCCTCTTTCCATTTTTCTTGCGCGACGTGCCCTTCAAGATGCACCACATGCTCCAAGGGTGTCACTTGCCTCTTGACTAACTTGGTAGACATTAAAAACCCCTGGAGTCAATACTCCTCCAGGTGAACTTGTGGGAGATTAAGGCCCTCTAAGGAATAAGGCCAACTCCTTATTGCATATCGCTTAGAATCATCGTGAGTGACTGTCGCAGTCTTCCCTCATGGCATCGTGGGTCTTCTCGAACTAGGTAATCGTTAACCTACAGTTCGAGCCACGGTGGGAGTGCTAGTAGGCTGCGGGAGGGTTGTTGTCCACACCTCTCCCTCAACATCTCTGACAGTCGTGCATGAACCTTTTACTTCACATGTGAGTCTGGTCGGTAAGTTATCGTCAGCCTGCATCATCAACAAATCATGTCAGAATATATCCATATCATATCATCTAATCAGAAGCACTAAAATCACAGTAAAACAATCAAACCCCAATGGTACACTCCCTAACTCAATCCAGAGTCCAAGGGATTTCATCGATGCCTCTGCATCCTCGAGGTCCAAAATCCTGCACACTCAATAAAACTGAGTCAATAGCACTTGCCTATGTGGAGGCGGTAAAACAACATGTCATCATCCCATAATTCCTCATAATCAAAATCAAAAGTTTTAATAGCATAATAATTTGAATCACTTGCGAGCAAGTGTCCTCAAAGAACAATTTTGCTCAGTGCGTCAGAGTGGGATGTTACAATTATATCAATTGCTTTATTCTTTTTGAAGTTCCATCTACAAACATAAAAATAAATTGTAATGATTCTATCTACATTGGTGAGAATAATGAAAATTTAAATAAATAATATACATGAATGTAAATTGAAAAGCGACGTACTTCCAAATAAAGAAGTGACTCATGAATCATACACATATTTTCAAAATCAAATCCCATGCTTTGTTTCAACAATTATTCAGTTGGTTCAGTTCCATACTTTGTATCCTACAAGTTTTATACCACATATTAAATCATAGATTTAATATAAAGTATTATGTTTGTTTCATTCATTATAAAATGTGGGAAGTAAAACAACATAGATTATACTTACAAATTCGACAATTAATTTTTGATATGCCAACATATACTCACAACCCTTAATTAACCCAACGTCAATCAATTTTCCTAATGGTTCTTCTTTGTATGTTAGTGCATGTTTGAATACATTCAATCATGGTTGTTGTAAAACAACTTAAAATATACAAAAAAAAAAAACTTAAGTTGTTATATAGAAATAAAAATTACTCACAAACTTTGTTATCAACCAGTTTCTTCCTTGTCGTCCAGTTTTATGTGTAGAATGAGTTTCATTTTATTTTCTTTTCTGTAAGAGAATATTTCAAAATTATTATTTAATGTATAATTAATTATTTGTACATAATATAAAATTTCAATTATTACATACATTTGAAGCACGTTGTTGTTGAGATAGCTCCTCATGCGATGCATTATGTCGAGTTCTTTAACCATCTCCTTGTACACGTTTTTTGGACATTCCTACTGGCATATTTCAGATATCACCTTGTTGGTCCTCTGAGATATTCATAATTTTCCTTAAAAAATAACATGACAATAAAGTATTTTTATATTGATATATGAAAAATGAATATCACAAAATTGATATATTAATAAATGAATACTTTCTAATATATATATATATATATATATATATTCCTAAAAAGTGTTTTTAGGAATATTACTTTTCGAATGTGTAAGGTCCCCTCTATTACGTCTATACAATAGGT
>JZKD02S2229431.1:306387-335993 GCA_000966675.3 Picea glauca
AATATATATATATATATATATATATATATATATATATATTCCTAAAAAGTGTTTTTAGGAATATTACTTTTCGAATGTGTAAGGTCCCCTCTATTACGTCTATACAATAGGTAAATGTTTCTTTTTTTTTGCATTAAGAAATTAAAACATCACCACATAAAGAATAACAACACCATTGACACAACATCCTAATTAATATCGACACATTAATCAATGCATTAACATAATTAATAATGACACATCAATGCATCGTCATAATTAATAACGACTCAAAATCAACACATCATCCTAATAAATAGTGACTCATAATCAAATCATCATCATAATTAATAGAGAAACATAATCAACACATATCATAAATAGGGACACAAAATCAACACACCATGATCAACTGACGCAAGATAGAAATAATTGATCAACCATGTCACCGAATATTAAATGAATCTACTCACCCAACCTATCCGGCATGGTTAGGACCTCCAAGACACATAAGAAATGCTCAATTCCATGAGTCATCCGATGTATTTTGACCATTTAAGGTCTCAGTACTGAGGATTGTTCTCAGGAATAAGAAGTGTCTAAATCCAACTAATTCAATCAAGCTGAAATTCAAAATTTGATCAATCAATCAATCTTAATCATCAATTATTCTTGGTGCAGTAGAAAATTCTACTACAAAACATACATCAATTAACCGACGCTATTACCACGTACGAAATATTCCAACAACAGTCCAACTACAATAACACATATCAATTAATTGACACAAATTCCACCTATGAAGCATTCCGGCAATAATCCAACTACAATTTACATACATCAATTTAATAGACACAATTACCACCTAGGGAACATGAAAAGAAATAAAAGTAAGAAGAGAAACAACATGAAAAGTTATAATTCCCTTATCGAGGTGTGAATACAATGAAAATGTTTTAGATTGGAAAACTTCTCCTAGGTCCCACTTCCAAGTATATAAGTAATCATTTGGCCACCTATAATGTAAAGAAGGTCATAAATTTTCCACTTCACCTAGATCATTCCTCCAAGTATGTAAATTCCAAGAATGTAAGTACCCTTTTCCCATCTATTCTAAAGTTTTCTTGAAAAATGGTATGATAATAAATCAATCAAGATATGGGCTATGCCAAGGAATTTTGCACTCTATCATTTCAAGAACAACCAATCGGGGAAAGCCCAAAAAATTGAAGAACAAACATTGGGTTATAGTAATGATATTCACAAGAACTTTTACATGATTGAAATATGTGTAAGTCTAAATATATTCCATTACCATTTTTGCATTATTAGATCATTTTCACCCTAGGTAATATACATGACATTTGAATTGGTGGTTGGGTCCAAGATACCTATACATAAATTATGAAATAGTTCTTGGGTCCAATATACATGTTATCAAATGGTTATTTGTGTAGGGGATATTTACTTGTAGAATATTAAAGAATTAAATGGTCCATCTTCATGCTAGTTGTAATTTTGAAGGGATAGCCATGATTGAGTTAATTATAGGATTTGATAAGCTATAATTTCAATAGCTTAAGATTGAAAGAATCCTAGGTTTAATTGTGATGCATTCTCAATATTACAAAAAAACACTTAATATTAAGCTAAAAAAACATTAACCATTGCCATGAAAATTAACCTTTGTATGCCATTCCAATTTATTAGGAAACAAAAGATGAGGGATCAATTTATAAACCTTTCAAGGGAAGGACAATGCGTTTATACGGAAGCTGTTAAAGGTGTGGCCGCCAATTGAGATGAAGTCATTGCTACTAGCCGATCTTAGGCCCAAAAAAGACTCAAGGTTAAAACCGAAGTCAGCCACTGACAATGACCGTCTTCTGGCAGTGTCTACACACAAGGCGATAAGAGGGAGCCGATAATCTAAGCCAAGGGAGGAGCCCAAAAGAAGCTATTAGCTTTTCTCTACATGTTAAAGCCCGAGGATAAGGCCATATAACAGCACCAATAAAACTCAGCGCATAGAGCACCAAGCCACGGACGAGGAGGGATGAACAGAAACGTATATTACTGCACTACGCCAGATAGAGTATTCTAGACTACCACGAAGCATAGTCCAGAAACTCGATTAAGGGTTCTTATGGCGTAAACACATATAAATTCCAAGCCAATCGACAGAAATAAGCCAGTGCTCACCCAAAATTGAAATCGGATCTAGTCATCTCTGGAAGCGATTTACCCATACGAAATTGGATTTTGGAACATAAGGGTTCGACAGCCATTCATACAGAGACCCAATGGAATTCTATCCAAAATTTAAGAGTCTCCACGAGTTTCTTAATCTAGAAACATTAACCGACTATACAGTGAGTAAAAACAAATACAATATTCGTTGGGTGGTTGACTGATCAGAAGGATATCCAAAATTTAAGAGTCTCCACGAGTTTCTTAATCTAGAAACATTAACCGACTATACAGCGAGTAAAAACAAATACAATATTCGTTGGGTGGTTGACTGATCAGAAGGATTAGTCTGACAGAAAAATTCACACTGGTTCAACAAAAATGAGAACGAACTTGAGAGTCATCACGAAATACCTTTCAAAATTCAATTTTAATCCGGAAGAGAAAGAAACTATAATCGTTTTGCAAAATGGTTCATCTAGAGAGTAGAATTTTTATTCTTGGCAAGCTAACAACGACAGCAACCCCCATTTCGTTTCCAAATTAAAATATTTACAAATCCTTTTAATGATCATTCTTCAAGTTCCAGGGACTCTTTGCAAGGTTGGAAGGGTCTTGACAAGTTCACACAGATTGAGTTCTAAAACGACAAGAGAGAATAAGATTAAAAAGTAGACCAAAACTAGCTTGCCACGATTATGGTAAAGCTAGACTCGCGGTGTTATACACTTGACCAGACTACACAAGTTGGGTTCAGCGATGCTAAACATTAATGCAAACAAATAGGATTACAAATTGGATGTACCAAATATTTCAACGAAAAACTAGACTAGAATTCGGGACTGTAAATCACGCCGGTCACACCCATAAGTTATAATTTTTGGGTTCAATGTAAGAACAAGATAACAGGGAAATTATCGAAAGCTTAATTGAAAAATTAAAAGAAACTCCAATACCAAACTTTCACTCTCTATAATTCACAACCATGAAGATTTGTTCAATTCGATTTTAGAATTACAGCCCCGGTTCATGGCGCATATCTAACTTCGATTGTACACAATTAAATCCAAATGCAAATGCAAATCTCAGAATAAGAAATACCATAACCGATGATGATGGAATCAAGGATGTTCTTCCGCAATTTGTGCACCTAACTTCTCCCACTTGTTAATCGTAGTGATTTAGTCGGTGCCTCCCAGCCAATGTTAGGAGTACTCTTCTTTCCTCCCAGCCACAAAGGGGACACTCTCGCAAAACCAGAAATCCTCTAGCTCTGACCTTCCCTTGCAACGTAGAACCACCACTCTCTCTCAAGCTGGTTGTTCCAACTCTCACAAGTAAAACCAGTCAAAATAATTCGACAGCATAACTTTATCGATAACCAATGTGATCCATTTTCCCTCTCAACCATTATCTTTATAAGATTTTCCTTAATGAAACATCCCCACTTGCACAATTAATTTGTTTTTTAATTAAATAAATTAGAAACAGTTCCCCCTTACACTTGTCACCCTTTCCTCAAGTTGCACAAGAAATTCCACATTTTATTTTAATTAAATTCAATTTCTCACACATTTCCTAAAAATGCTTCTCAAATCACTCCCAGTTGTCTCTTTATCCCCCCATATTCCATTTTAATCTCTGACGCCTTACTAAATCTAAGTTGAGTTAAAATAGGAGTAGTCTTCTAGTTAGATTAGTGTTAACTAGACTCTAAATACCTTTCTACGCGTACAAATTCTTTCATGTTTATTTCTTTCTTATTTTAAAAACCCTCGTTTTATATTTTATTGCACACATGTGTCTTATATCAAATCTTTAAATATATTCCACCCTTTCTTAATTCTTAACTTGATTTACTTCATTCTCATTTTAATTTAATTTATAATTTAGTTTTGGTCTTCTCAACAAATTATACTTAGGCTTAATTTTTTAATAGGCTTAGACTTTCATTTGGGGATTTATAAGTAATAAATTTCTCGTTAATTATTCATATCTAACAAGGTCTAAAGATTTTCAAGGTTTACAATTATTCTTTCAAGGTTTTCTAGGCCACCTATATTCATTGACTCAAGTTTTATTTACACGACGTGCCCTTCAAGATGCACTTCGTACTCCAGGGGCGTCACTCGTCTTTGACTGGTTTTGGTAGTTGTCTAACCCTTGGAGTCAACACTCCATTCAGGAGACCTTGTAAGATACTAAGGGCCTTTAAGGAATAAGGACTCTATCTTATTATGCACCCCTTAGAATCTTTGTGAGTGACTGTCTCAGTCTGCCCTCACGACATCATGGACCTCTCGAACTAGGTAATTGTTAACCTACAATTTAAGCCACGGTGGGAGTGCTAGTAGGTTGTGACATGGATGCTGCCACACCTCTCCCTCAATATATGGTCTATGTGCATGGGCCTTTTACTCCTTATGTGAGTCAAACTAGCAAGCAGTCATCATCCTTCATCCATCAATGAAACATTGTCAATAATACATATATAAAATCATACTATAATCGATGATATGCCACATATGCATAAATTAAATACTCAAACCAATACAATCCACTCCTTGACTCAATCCAGAGTCCAAGGAGGTCCATTGATTCCATCAGCACCCACAATCTATCAAGTGTCTTGCACACTCATGGAAAACTCATCAATAGCATCTCTCAATACATATATATCAAATTTAACATTAAATCACAACCATCAACATTATTATAAAAATCCATAAGCAAAACAATAACCATGTACTATAACTAGATCACTTGCACGCAAGTGTCCTCAAATAATAAATCGATAACTGGTGATCGCAAGAGCGGGATGTTACATAATGATTCTTTATTTTTGTTGTATGTTTTTTCTATTACAAGTCTGACAAGTCTCATTGACCATTTCCATGGAAGTACTTCTTCTATTTTAAATATAACATCGTTCTTGGAATCATTGGATTTATTTCTATATTGTAAGTGGAAAAGTACATCTATAAGTTCACTACACTATATCTCTCATAGTTCTGTAAAAGTTCCCCCCCCTTTGATTAATCTCCAACACCACTCCAGATGAGCTAAGGAGCAATTCATCATCATTTACATCTTCTATATTATATTAATTAATTTTGGTGCATGTAGAACATTAAACATATGTCAATTAATAAATTGTTTGAAACATGTCATATAATATTCCTAAGTATATTATTAACGAAAATTTAAAAAAAAAATCATATTGAATAGTATTTTTTCATTTTCATACCTTTACAATTTGTCCATCAAGCTTTTGTGCTCTTATTCTTTTAGATAAGAAATAATGTTATTTAGCTTCCTCATTTTGTGTCTCTGCATGAAACACACTAACCAATACATATTATTTAAACTTGCATATAGTTCAACCATATCAATTTTGTATAGAATTTATAGACAATCTGTCTTTTTTTGTTTTTTCGGATGTGTCATTGCATCGACCAGAAATTTTCTTATTTGAACTCTTCTCAATCATGTTTTTATCAATATACAACATGTACCATTCAATACATAAATTATTAGATATATTTTATAAATAAATCACATAATTTTAAGAGAAAAAAATTTGTTGTATTAGGTGCACTTTTTATATTGAAAGCATCGGTACATTTATTACATAAAATGCACCGGTGCATTCCATACACCAACATGTATTGAACAATTTAATTTCTTTTTTAAAATATCGTGAATTACAACAGTGTGATACATATAGAAGACGTCACAACGACTACAATAGAAAACAAAAATATAGAAAGAAAAATTGAACATTCATAAAGAAAAAACAATAGAAAAATTCTACACCGATGAGAAGAAAAATAAAAAAAAATAAAAAAAAAAATATGTGACAACATTTTTTGTGTTGTTTAGATGAGAACATTGACGATAGTTTTTTTTATAAACCATATTTTCTAATTTTTTTTTAAAATCTATATTAATCGGCGCGTTTTTTATACATAAATGTACTGGTATGTTTCTATCGAAAAAGTGGAAAACGTTTTTTTTTTAAACGTCAAATCAGAAAATGTTTAAAGAAATTAAAAAAAAAAGGCAGAGGATCGATTAAATTTGGGATCCGATGCAATAAGTGGTCCATTTGCATCACATTCCAAACACTTATATACAAAAAAACAAAATCATTAGATCTAAAATACCTAAAACTAAAATCCCTAATTCTGAAGTGATAGAGGGAGTTAAACCCTAGGGTGAAATTTTGTATTCACGAAAGAAAAAAAAAACAAGTGTTTAAGGTAAGTATGATATTTTTTTATTTTGTTTTTTCTAAATGTAGGGTTTTGAGTGAATCATAATACCCTTAAATTCATGATTTTCTAAATATTTATGTTTTTCCAAAGTATTATTCTACTCCATGGTATGTTTGTCTTCCAAATCTGTTTCGTGTAAATTTTGTCAAAATAATGAAAATATTGAATACCTTCTTAATATTAAAAAAACTTTATGAAAATGGTTTAGAATGAATCACCATACCCTTCAAATTCTCATATTCTGAATAATATTGTGGTTCCAAAGTATTATTCTCCTCCGCAGTGTTCTTCTGTATGTCTCTCTTGCAAGTCTCTCCCTGCAAAATTTTGCAAAATAATGAAATAGTGAATAACTTTTTAGTATTTAAATGACTATGAAATTCAATTCCTGCTTCTTCTTTTTTCGGCACAACGGTGCATTTATGTAAGATGCACTGGTGCGTCTATATTACATTACGCACCGGTGCATCCATATTACTTTATGCACCGGTGCCTCCATATTATTTGATGCACCGATGACATAATTTTTTTTTATTCACAAAATCTAGAAACATGGTGTGATTGATTTTTCAATGCATTGGTGCTTATTATTAATATGTGCACCATTGCGTTTGTGACTCACAGGTGCATTGTTATTCTTTTAAAGTTATTTGAACTTTTACTTGCACATAAAATAGTATATTCATCTCAAATTATCTTTCATGATGAATTCACATGACTTGCAATCCTTTAGTATACATTTTACGTTTTATGTCGCCTTATTATTAAAAAATGGTTTCAAAACTATGTTCAAACTCAGATTGTGGTATGGTCCTCAAAATTTATTTTAGATATGTACCATAAAATTTATTGTTAATTTTGCTGAAATGGAAGGAGGAAACCTTATTATATGATCAAATGGTCAATTCTTCAAATTCCATCCAATTCCATATTTCTCAAAGTCCATAGCGGATTTCCCCCTTTCCATATCCAGTAAATAAAACTTATTTTATTTATATTTCGATTATCTCATTGAATTTTGTTTTATCTATGTCAATCTAAATAAAAATGTATCCAAATTTGTAGGACCTTGATTCAGAATTGAGTTCACATGCAAAAAATATTTCAGTACTGATTCAAAAAATTTGAAAGGTCTTATCAAGAGAAACATACCACAAACTGTTGGTAGATGAAAATGGACAGTCGCTTTACCCTGTCAATTGTGACATTCCATCTTCCAGCCGAAATCTTTGGTCAATGATGGTAATAATTGTTTGGTATAATGTAATTCGAACAAATAAATTGTTGCATTGTGATTACTAATATCATCTATGTACTAATGTTCAAAAAATTTGAAATTAGGATTATTCTAATGATGAGTGACCTACCTACCATATTTTGTTGCACCCCGAACAATGTCAACCTAAGACAAGGTTGAAATAAGAGCACAACTCGGAGAAGCGTACCAAGGATGGTTGAATAAACAACCTATTAAATTCCCACTATGATCCAAAAAGGATCCAGAAAAGATTAAGAACAACTCAAAACTCACAGAAGCAACTCAGGACACTCAGAATGGCCTGAGAAGATAAAGAAAGGGAAAAAATTCAAAGTTCTCAGAGCTCAGTTAAAACGAAATCATCATGAATATCACATCACAAGATTTCCAACAATGAAAAAATCTCATCAAACAAAGTTACAGATTGAAAGATATTCATGGTCAAAGTTTGTTCAACCTAGCCCAGTCAATAGGGGGATGAGCCAGCATCTGTACTGTTGATGTCAACACCAGTATGGATAACGTCAACATCTGTACAACATATGTAGCATGTGTAATAGGTGACATGTGTCATGCTGATGTCAGCATGGTGACGTGGAAGAACCAAAGGATGCCACGTGTCACCCATATTTGTCATTTCTGTGTTATTCTGTGCACCAGTAAGATTTTGCCACATGGCAGTTTGTACAGTGACATGGCAAGATAAGTTGGCAGCTGAAGTGGAATCTATATAGTGGTGTGGTGCTGATGTGGCAGGCTGACGTGGTCAAATATGTGGATGCCACGTGGTAGTGGGAAAATTCCCAATGACAACCTCTGAACGAAATTTCAAAAAAATTAAAGATTTGGCGGGTCCGCCAAATATGGAAACCGACCACCAGCTAGAATCTTCACCAAAGTTAGTGGAACTAACATGATATATATATTGCAACAGTGAAGAAAAAATGGGAGGCCCGCGGGCTTGACCCTGGGACCGCCCCCCTTATTAACGCCTTAATATATATGTCATAACCAACAAGCCAACAACCCCACATTGTAAACAACGCCCCTTTAATTATTTAAAAATTCCATCTGCCCGGTGCTAGAAAAAAGGAGGCGCGCATGGGTATGGTCGAGCATGAAATTCGAGGCAGAGTACTCAACATTTATTGCAGGTTGTAGGGCACAGAAATCGAGACAAAATTCTTCTTGGGCCTGGAAGTGCTAGAGTCGGATCGAGGTGTGGAGATAATCATTTTGGGGTAATTCGATGCCACGAATTCAATCATGTTCTATGTTTTATGAGATGAGCAACACTTCTGCAACTTCATTTTAGAATTTGGTATACTTATGTATTTTTCCAAATTCATTTGTTGAGTTAATGGAAAAGCCTACCCATTTGAGAGCAGGACCCAGAAACATAGTCCACCATGGAAAAACTTCATTATCAAGTTTGTGTGTTCGGATTTAATGCTTATGTCTCTTCATTATTGAGTTTTTCCTTATTTAATGGTGCACTTTAATTTATGCTCATTTAATGAAATTCTTTATAAGTCACTCGATGAAAATATCTTGGATCATATTGATATCAGAGCAGTCATCTTTCAATTGAATTGTTGAGTGTGAATTATTACTAGGGCCAAGCATAATCCGGGTGAAGGAACTTTTATGTTTTTCAATCCTGAAGTTGGTTGTGCATATCAAAGGAATAAAATGGTATAAGAAGACAAACATGATGAACTGGAGAAAAACTTCCATATGGTATTTTATCGCATGTCAAAATGGTCGAACAAATGTATGGAGACTACGAGAAGAGGATAAATAAGAAAAGGAAGAAAAAGGAAGCACATGTTGATGATGATGCTTCGGTAAACCAAGGGGCTGGAGGAGACTCTCCTAAGCCTCCATCTTCACCATAAAGTTCTATTTCTTCTTCCTCTAAGCATTCTCATCATTCTAGCCATAAAGCCTCTTTTAAGAAACCATTGTTAAAGCTTGATGTAAAAATTGATTTACATATGTTTAATGCAGATGCTAATCCTAAAAAGATAGATAATTTGATCTAACAGGTTGAATTATATTGTCGTGTTCAACATATTGATGAAGAGGAAGTTAAAGTGCAACTGGATTCTCTTCAGTTAGAAGACACCACTCTCGTATGGTGGGAGAGAAAACTTTAGGATAGAAGTAAGTGTGGTAATATTCTTTACTCATGGTAGGAATTTAAATCAGCGATAAGGAAACAATTTTATCCATTGAGTTATTTACATAAAGCAATGATGGAATGAAAAACTTTAAGGCAAAGTAAAGGTCAAACTGTACAAAGTTTCACAGAATAATTTAGGAAGAAAGCTCTTGCAATAAACATTCCTTTGGATTCTTATGAAACTTTAATGAAGTATATTGGTGCACTTCACAATTATATGCATCATACTTTGTTCTTTTTAAATTGACTCCACCAGTCTTGACGAAGTTTGTGTGCAAGCTACTCACCTTGAGAATAGGGGAAAGCATGTTCAAGAACATCCCACAAAGAAACCTTCCAATCTCCCACATAATCCTTTTAAGAAGTTTAAAAGGAAGGACAAGAAGACCGCCATAGTGACAAGAGAAGGAGGAAATCCATCTTGCACTCATTGCAAAAAAAGTTGTCATGATGATGAACACTGTTGGAAACTACATCCAGAAAAGAGACCGAAACATTTCGGTTGAAAGGGGAAAACAAAAACTGTTTCTACAGTGAAACAAGATCTTGGTTTTGATTCAGGAGGCGAAAAAAATATCACAGTGGTTGGAGTACAAGGTAAAGATTTCCTTCATGTTATCTCAAGTTCCAATAATGAATCTCATGATGATGAACGAAAGAGGAATGAATTATTTCACATAAGAGTTGTATCTAAACACACTAAGATAGATACATTATTTGATCTGGGTTTCCAAGTAAACTTAATATTTGAAGCACTTGTCAAAGAGATCAGTCTTGAAATGAAACCACTTCCAAAGCCTTATCCTCTTGGTTGGGTATGTGATAAATAAAAACTTAATGTCACCAAAAAATTTAAGTTCAAATTTGCTATTGCTTCAAAGTTGATTGATGAAGTGGATTTGGATGTTGTATCACTTGATATATGTGGGATAGTGTTGGGAAGTCCTTATCTTTATGATATAAAATAAATCTTATTTCGTCATAAGAAAAAGTACCACCTTACTAAAGGGGGAGTGCAATATATTTTTAGAGCTCAAAGTGTGAGGGTAAATAAAACACTTGTTAGTGTAGGAAAAATGATGAGACTCATAAACACTAATAAGAGATATGTACACATGGTTGTAAGAGAGAAAGATGTTGGAACATCGATGCTTTCTAAGGATGTGATCATTCTCATAATAAATAATTAATTGATATTGTTTATAAGCATGATGGTATTCTCCAAGAACCAAATGGATTACCTCCTAAGAGGGAAATCCAACATGAGATACATCCTTCAGTAGGATTCTCTACTTCCTAATGTGGGCTTGTACATGATGTCATTTGTGGAGATGACAGAGATCAAGAAGCAAGTATAGGGCTTATTGGATCAAGGGGTCATTAGGCCCATTTCATCTCATTATGGTTCTCTGATCGTGATGGTGCCAAAGAAGGATGGAACATGGCGAATGTGTGTCTATTATGGGGCCTTAAATAAAATCATGGTGAAAAATCAATACCCTCTTCCTCGTATAAATGATTTACTTGATCATTTGAAGAATGTTGTTTATTTCACTAAGTTGGATTTGCACAGTGGATAACATCAAATGAGGGTTGCAGAACAGGATGCATGGAAGATTGCCTTTAAAACCAAACAAGGATTGTTTGAGTGGTTAGTTGTGTCATTTGGGCTTTGTAATTCTCTGACAACTTCCATGTGTGTGATGAATGATGTATTTAGGATTTCCTAGATGATTTTGTGATTGTATATTTAAACACCATTCTTATTTTTAGTGGGACATGGGATGAACATGTGAGGCATGTAAAACAAGTATTAGATACTTTGCAAAGGGAAAAGTTGTATGTAAAATTGTCTAAATGTGAATTTGGAAACACTACATTTGTATACTTAGGTCATATTGTAGGAGGAGGACAATTAAAAATTGATCCTTCCAAGATTGGTGTAATTGTAAATTTGCTTGAGACAAAAAGTGTAATCGAGATCCAAAGCTTCTTAGGTGCACTCTAGTATTGGAGGAGGTTCATTTAAAACTTTTCCTTTATAGCAGCTCCTTTGCATGCCTTAACCAATGTGAAGAACACTTTTCAATGGGATGGAAAGAAACAAAAATATTTTGACACTTTGAAGGAGAAGATCAGTATCGCACCAATATTAGCACTACGAAATCTTAAAAATCCTTTTGAGATTGAGACCAATGTCAACAGATACACCATGGGTGTAGTATTGATGCAATATTGTAATCATATTTATTAAAACATACATACATATCACCAACCCTTACCGTATCTCCAAGCACAAACCAAACTGCAACAATCTCAACGCTACAGATGGATGGGTTTTCTACAACAACTTTATTTGGTAATCAAGTAAAAAAAGGGTACAAGTAACAAGGTAGTTGATATGCTTTATATACCTCCTATTGTTTCTTCTATTATTTTGAAGAATACTTATTTATGTCATGATATCTATGTGGAACAATATGCCATTGATGAAATTTTTTTAAAAGTATATGAAAAGCTAACCCATGGTGCACAAGTAGAGAACTATTTTCTACAGGGAAAACTACTCTACCATATTGGAAATCTATGTATTCCTACAATTGAACGAGTCCATGTAATAGGAGAATCTCACACTTCTCTTGTGTCTGGGCATTGGGGTAGGAAAAACTGTGGCTCATTTGCAGAAGTTTTGTTACTGACCTCAAATGAAAGAAATTGTAACTAAATATGTAAAGGGGTGTGTGATGTGTTCTACTTGTAAGCCCACTAATAGAAAACTGGGGCTATACTCACCACTTCATGTTCCATCCCATCCATGAGAAAGAATCTTCGCGGATTTTGTAGGGTGTTTACCAATGTCAAAAGGCGGTTATGACTATTTGAATGTTGTAATGGATAGGTTCAAAAAGATGTGTATCTTGATGCGATGTAAAAAGAAGATCATTGTTGAGCAAACTGCTAATCTCTTCTTTCAGTATGTTTGGGTTCACTTTGGGTTATCCACATCCATTATCTCAGATCGAGATACTTGATTCCTTGGGGATTTTTGGAAAAGCTTGTGGAGAATGATGGACACCAAATAAAGAGGAGAACTTATTTATATCCATAGACCGACGAACAAACATATGTGGTAAACTGGATAGTGGTACTTTATCTTTGAGACTACTACAGCAAGCATCCCAATTTATGGGATGAATAGACACCCTATGTACAACATGCTTATAATATAGCCTTACATTCCTCCACTCAGTGTTCTCCTTTTGAGACATGGTTTGGGTACCTACCTAAAGTTCCTTTGGACTTGATGTATTGGAGAGATACCGATGCAAATGAAGAAAGAACATAGGACAGAGCCTGCAAGTTCATCTAGAGGATCCAGCAGGTGCACCAAGCAGTCAGGGAACAGTTGGAGAAAAGTCCAGCACGGTATAAATCTCGGCATGACAAGCACAAGGTTGATCATCAGTTTCACGTTTTAGGCCGGGTATGGCTTCACATCAGTAAGAAGAGATTAAAGGGTTAAGGAAATAAACTTAAGCCAATTCGTTATGGACCCTTCACTATCTTGGAGAAAAGTGGTACCAATGCTTTTTGTCTAGATCTCCCTCCTTATATTAAAATTTACTCAGTTGTAAATGTAGAGAAATAAAAACTTTTTGAGCCTCCCCTAACCACGGATCAGGATGAGGAGTTTTAAATACCGTCAGTTGATGAGTTTTATCCTGAGTACTTGGATGAGTTAAAAGAAGATATCATCCTAGACAGAAGGATAAGGAATTCACGCAGGGGTGATGTTGATTATCTTCAAGTAGGCTTAAAGGGAACACATCCAAGCAAGGCAAAGTGGATTGAGAAGGGAAAGGTGAGGGAATTCTTCCCTCACTTATATGTTGATTGATGAAAGTTTTTAGTGGTCCAAAAATCTCTCAATCAGAAGGCGTTATCCAAAAAGGATCCATACAAGACTAAAAAACCTCAGAACTCGCAGAAGCAACTTAGAACACTCAGAATGGCCTCAGCAAACAGAGAAAGGGAAAAAAATTGAAGTTATCAAAACTAAGTGAAAGTGGCATTATTGTGAAGAGCACATCGTAAGATTTCCAACAGTGCAAACGATTCGTCAAACGAAGTTACAAATCAAAAGATATTCATGGTCAAAGTTTGGTCAACCTAGCCCAGTCAGTGAGGGGATGGATCAACATCTATACTGTTGACATCATCACTGGTACGAATGACGTCAGCATCCATACAACATACATCGCATGTGCAGGAGGTGACACATGTCATGTTGACATCAGCATGGTGACATGGCAGCACCAGAGGCTACCACGCATCACCCATATTTAGCATTTCTGGACTATTCCATGGACCAATAATATTTCTCCACGTGGTAGTACGTACAGTTCATACAGTGACATGGCATTGACATGGCAGGCTCAGTTGGCAGTTGAAGTAGCATTCATACAATGACATGGTGTTGACGTGGCACAATAGAGTGGTTTCATGTATTAATTATGAAACTTATTGAATGATGTCATGTACATGCTACCAGCAATAGTTTAATTTATGATATTTATTAGATGCGATGACTGGAGTAAGTGGTTCGTGTAGGGCTCCAAAGTCAAATCGTTTGTGTATTGTTGGGTTGGGAAACGATCCCTTTTAGAAGGCATTAACACCATTTTCTTGGACCGTTTTAGTGGCTCTTAAACCTATAAGGGATTACAGGACTATGCGTGCAATTGAAAGGAATACAACGGTGCATTTTTAAATTGCGTTGAAGGTGACCTGTGTGTTCAACCTTTTGAAATCATTGAATCTTCGAACTGAATTTTTATATAAGTGTGTACGCCTGTAAATTTGATTCCCATGTAAACTTCATTGATTGAAGAGACTGGTTGTATGACAACTTCTCTCTTAGAGAAGCTTGCAATAGATCGCCTAACCGGGTGGTAGATCCCTTGCGCATATGTTCCTCGATTTCTGAATTCCCTTGCTTGTACTCCCAGATTCGAGGGTCGTTAGACTCGTACTCCTCTTGAACTTCATGGTGACCGCCAAATCACCGTACGTGAGTCCTTTGGATGTTCCTCTTACCTTGCTAGGGCTGAATTCAGGGAGCAATTTTCGGGACAGCCTGTGTAATTGGTATCTGAGGGAAATTTAAATATTGTTTCCTTAAGAACCCAATGGCCTTCATCGTCCATCTGTTTGCTGCAATGGAGATGGTAGTTCGCGATTCCTCCTCCATTGTAAAGGCACCCTTTATAACCTTCTGAACTCACGATGGATTGGAAAAATTCCAGTTCCGTTTACCCTTATAGTTGGTAGGTAGTGTACGTTTTTGCTTTCCTCTTAATAACTGGGTGATTCACCTAGAGAACTGCAAGCGCGAGTCCTCATTTTAGAGGGTCGGGTAGATTTTGTTTGGGGCGATGATGCTCCTTCAGCTGAGGCCCTATCAAGGACCCTTTTATGTCACTACCTTCCAAGGTAATTCCAATATTCCCAATTCGATGACGTTCCAAGGATTGGAATAGGACCTCCTTCAAGCAACGTTTGGAACGAAGGCCAGTTTAGAATCCGGATTTGATGGCGGAAGTTTTCCTTAACCATTTCACCCATTTTCAAACCTTTTTTTGACACCTAAGGGCTCATTAATTCTTGATTGAGCTCCACTCTTCTTCCCTAAAGAGGATTCCATGTCAGACTGAAGTTTCGGCTAGTGTTTGGTTTTACCAATATTTAAGAAGACTCTTTTTCGTGAACCTTATTTAGGGACTGGTAAGTTAACATTGGAATATCTTGCCTTAGTTATTGGTTGACCGTATTAGAGTTCCCTTGGGATGAATAATGTAGCTCGGAGGTCCTTCTTGTTGGATATGGATTTTGATCTCCGTCCCTACCCTTGGACCCGCCGGTTGGTGTTTAAAGTCCTCAGCTTTTCTTGACAATTTAACCTCACTGCTTAAAGAAAGGTGGCTTGATTTATTTATAGATGTTCACATAGTTCCTTTTAAGTCATTGTAGGGTAACGGGAAGTCCTTACCTTTATAGAGAATACCATCCTCACTTCGTTCAAGGAACCCTTAGAATAGTCGGCTGTGAATAAGATTGGAATTAGTGTTAAAATTCAATAGGAAATGTGATATTCCACTTAGATTGCACTTAGATTGCAAGTTGAAATTTACGATGGAATTAATGAGATTATCCACATAATTCTTGTAATGCTAGTGTAGATAGTGAGTAAAATAAATGCTAATTATATTCTTAAGAAAAAATAATCATTGATAGTCGGTAAATACTTTTTTTTTTTTTTTGTAAGTGAGTATAGGTTCATGTATTACTAAAAGAGATTATGATACAAAAGGTGGGACTTCCTAGTCTGCCCAAAGGGAAACCGGACCAGGGGTTTCGGAGTTGCGTTTTTTGAAATAGCAAAGGGGTATGACTGGACCACCACCTTGGGAAACCAGCCCAATTCTACCATATCCAGTTTTGAAAAACTAAACAAAGTCATATATGTAAAAGGACACAAAAAAACAACACATAAATTGAGGCTGACCCTTTGTTGAGCAACATGACTTGACCATTGGCTAAACAGGTGCTAGTCCAGGACGATAATGTGTTTCTTTCCTTCATCCTCCCTATCCTTGTTCTCTTCCTTCTGGACCACCATACGAGTCTTTCTGATACGGGTTGGTGCTCCATTCCCATCTGCTAGCGTGATGTCCATGTGATGGACATATCGCAAGTATAGGTAGAATTGGGTTGCCACTCACTCCATCTTCTCCTTTTGGTCCCTCTAGTCCTTAGTTAGTCATTTTGTACTGGCTTCCAAGTTGTTGAGGCAACTCAGGATCTCTTTTAGCAGTTTTTTGTGCTTCTTGTTATCCTTTCGGCTAGCATCTTTCCTTTCAGCGCCCACCTTGCCTATTAACATCTTTTTTCGCCACGCCATCTCCATTGTTTTGTGGTAGAGAGTTTCTTTGGGTTGTATAGCCCCTGGGTCCATAATCCAGTCAGCTTCTTGAATCAGTTTCTCCCAAGATTTACCCTTGCATTTAGCATTGATTTATTTCTCCCATCTAGTGATGGTTTCTTTTCCTTTTGGTTCAACCAATGTATGAAAGGTACTCTTGGCATCTCTGGCTTCTTTCTCCATCCTTGTAATCCTTCGAGGGCTTATCGGAGGTTCTTTCCCCTGAGGGATTCTCTTGTTGTGCATTCTCTTCATATGTACCATCCCGACTGGTTTGTGGTAGTTTTTTCCTTGGTTTCTCCTCCTGTTAATATCTACGCAACCCTTGTTTTTATGGTAGCTCCTGTAGTTGCGCTTTTCCTGTCTGTGTCTATTCATGGTGCCTCTGCTCTTATGGGATTTCCCCAGCTGCAGGCTCATCCTAACAATCATGGTCTGCTCGTATAGGTGAGCCTTCCAGTCCTTTTTCCCTATCTCGGTATGTGTGATCATGATGGCCCGGCCCTTGCCCCTCTTCGTCGTACCACCAACTATACTACTCCCCAAATCTATGCTTGGGTAAGGTGTATCCATACTGGTCCATGGTATCACCTTTTTCCCGTCATCATTTGCGTCCTGTTGAACATCATCTATACTTTCCCACGTTCTACCTCTATACTTCTTCCTATTGACAAGGCCTTGGTCTCATACCGCCATCTGCTGTGTGTTCTGAGTCTGCATTGTAACTTGTGGTTGAGTGTTGAGTATTCATATTTTGCCTAGATCCTTTGTGGCGGCCAGTTGGCCTTGCGCCTGCTTCCTTGATGTGGGCTTCCATACTTTGGCTCCCATCACGGTCCTTTTTCGCTAGTTGGATGCAGTCTGTTCATAATTGCTCGTTTGGGATGTTACTCCATGTAGTTTCTAGCTCTGGTCCTTCCTTTCTAACCCCCTCGTTAATGATTATGTCCACCAATCCATTTGCTGACATGCGTACCCAGTGCAACTCCGCTGTGTTCATCGTTTGCATATGCTCTTGGATTTTTTGAAGGGAGTTTTCCAAGTGCCAGTGCCTCTGAATATTTCCCAATCTGGTGCCATTTTGGAGTCTCTTCACTGTGTTTATAACCAGTTTGGAGTCACCTTCCATGATGGTATTTGTCATCCTTTCACAGCTTGGAATCTTGAGGTCGATCTCCAGGGATCTGAACTCTGCTATGTTGTTGGTTGAGTTTCCCATACTCCCCGTGTATAGTCGGATTATGTTACCATCACTATCCCTAATTACCCATCCCATTCCTGTCATACCTGGGTTTCCTTTTGCTACCCTGTCGAAATTCAACTTGAGGGACCCTGTTAGAGGGGGGTTCCAGTTGCACTCACCTATTTGGAGTTGTGGTAGCCACCTTGATTGAGTGCGGTTGAGACCATCTTTTAAGTGGAAATATTCTACGACTCGGGAGTCCTGGTCTATGAGTTGCGCTCTTACTGTCGGGCAGTTGCAGCTCTGTACCCTTTCTCTTATGCAAGAGATTGTTGTTTCCTTGAGTTTCCCTTTAGGGCATCTCTCATTCTGAAATATGCGTTGATTTATTTCTTTCCATATTTCCCATATGATCATCCCTGGAATGAGAGTCCAATAGAGGTTCACTTCTTCATTTTCGCGGTAATTCTCATTCCAGGTATTAATAGTTGTGCAGATGTTACCTCAGATTCTATTGGGCTGTCGAAAGATACCTGTTGCCCAATCCCAGATCCCTATTGTATAGTTGCATTCATCGAGGAGATGATTCGGTGTTTCTTCCTTAGATTGATAGAGGTGGCATCATGACAGGCCAATGAATCCCCTTTTCCTTAAGTTTTCCCAAGTTAGAATTCTATTGTGAAGTACTAACCATTTGAATATTTTTATTTTTGGCCATTGGGGGATGTTCCAAATCTTTTCCCATTGTTGCATTGGATCTTCTTGGTCCTGGTCTGTGATGTAATGTCGGACTTCTTTCAAGTTGAATTCCCCGCCATTTTTTTGGCCCCATCTTAGTTGGTCCTCTTCTTTCGATACTATCAGTTTACTTTTCCTCAGTTCCTCCTCCACCTCTTTCACGATAGTTGCATTATGGTCTTTATTTTGTGAACTGAGATCATACCTGATTCTCCATCTATTCCGCTCTATTTCTTGTTTCCAGTAGTGGTAGAATTGGTTTTTCCTTGCGCGATCATGTCCTGTTGGAATTCTTCCCTATCTTTATTTTCCATTATGGGTTCTTGTTTCCATGCATCCTCCCAGAATCTGGTTGTTTTATCATTCCTTACTTCCCAAATTCTATGTTTCTGGATCCAGGTTTTGTTGTGCCAAGCTAGACTCTAGATGGTTGATCCCTCCCTGTTGCCCCTAAAACAGATTTGTTCCTCGTTGTTTATGTCTGGGGCATACTTGGCCTTCAATAGGTTTACCCATGTTGTATAAGTTTCTTTGACCCATCACCACCAGAGTTTCACCCCATAGGCTTCGTTGGTTACTTGTGGGTCATGTAGCCCTAGGCCTCCTTTGCTTTTTGGTTTACAGACCTTCTCCTAGGCCACCAGGGCCCATTTACTCTTTGTTTCCTCTCCTTGCCATAGGAAGTCCCTTTTGATGTTTCTTATTTTTTGCAGTATCCCTTTCAGGGTGGAAAATACAGACATCATATGGGTTGGAATTGCTTGTAGAATCATCTTGGTCAAAATGAGTCTCCCCGCTATGTTGAGGGATTTGTACGTCCAATTTTTCACCCTCTCTTGTAGCTTGTTGATCACTCCTTTCCATGTTTCCATTTTGTATGCCCTGTCTATTAGAGGGATGCCCAAGTACTTAGTTGGGAGTGTTTTTTCCTCAAATCCCAAAATATTTTCCAGGTTTCTTTGGATTGGAGGATTGGTGTAGAAGAAATAGATCATAGATTTTGAGTGATTGATCTCAGCACTCGAGGTTTCCAAAAACTCTTACAATATTATTTTATAGACTTTTTCTTCCTTGACCGTGGGCATGCCATGGAGTAAGGTATCATCCATGAACTATTGGTGTGTGGAAGTCAGACATTTTTCAAAAGGTTTGATGCATGTTATTTCTCCTGTTGCTGTTGTGTTTTTTATGCTTCAGTTGAGACCTTCCATCATCAAAATGAACAGGAAGGGGAAAAGCGGGTCTCCTTGTCTGATGCCTCTCATAGGCAAGAAATTTTTGGTTGGGGCTCCATTTAATAGGAGCGAGTAGCTTGTCATTGAGACTAGGATGATAATCCAGCTAATCCAATGTTGGGTGAAGCCAAATGCTTCCAGAGTCTTGACCATGTAGTGCCAGCCAATTTTGTCATAGGATTTTGCTAGGTCAAGTTATATTATCATTCCCCCTCTCCTCTGGATTTTCAAGGTGTGGATTAGCTCATGAGAATGGATGATTTTTTCCATGATTTGTCTTTCTTCTAAGAAGCTCGCCTGTTCTTGTGAAATTAGTGTGGGTAAAAGGGGTTTCAATCTATTGGCTATGACTTTGGAAATTATCATAAAATCCACATTGCCTAAAGCTATAGGTATGCACCGGTCGACGATGGATGATTTTAGGGGATAAATTTCGCTCATGGACTAATTTTCCATGGTTTTTCCAAAAAAGAGATTCGCTATTTTAAAAACTATTCACCCAAATTCTATAGCATAAAATTATTTTACCTTAAAAATCGCCAAAATTTTATAAAAACTATATAAAATCCTTAGAAATTTGAATATTTTTACAAAAATATTGCCAAACATTTATAATTGGCATATGAAGGATTAATAATATTCTCCAGGGTTTCTACATTTTAAAATAAATTTCCATCCTTAAAATCATCCCTATTGGTCGTCAGTCCTTGCTTCATTTTCTTTGGGAATTAGAGTAATCATTATGGCGGTTTGGGATTTTAGGATGGAGGTCGATCGTCTAGAGTCCTCCTCCACCCTATAAACATCATGTTTGACCACTTATCAATAGGCTTTGAAGAATTCCACTGTGAAACCATCTAGACCTGGGGCTTTATGGTTGGCCATCTCCCAAATCACTTGATCAATTTTCACCTTAGCAATGGGTTTGTTTAGGTTCTTATTTTGTTCCTTTTTTACTAGATGGGGGATGTGTTGAGTTATCCTTTGGATGGCCTCCATTCAGTCTTTTTTGGGTTCCTGGGCTATCCCATCGAAGTAACTTACCAGAGTATTTTCAATATCCTTGTGGAATTCTCTCTCAATCCCATCATGATCCTTAATTTTCAGGATTTTGTTGTGGGCTCTTCTGGAAATGGTTATTCTATGAAAAAACTTGGTGTTCCTCTCTCCTTCCTTTAGCCATATGATTCGATACTTTTGGTGCCATATAATTTCTTCTTGTTGGCATCTTGCCTCCCATTCCTGGGTCATTTGGATCTCTTCCTTTTTTGATCCTCTGTATAGCCCTCTTCCATGCATACTTCCTGGAGTTTTCTCATTATGTCTTCAATATTTTTCTTCTCTTGGTTTATGTTCCCAAAGATTTCCTTGTTCCACTCCTTGAGCCTATATTTGATGTACTTTAATTTTTTATAGAGTTTGAACATTCTTGTCCCTTGCTACGGTTTTTCCTCCCGCCATTATTGGTTGATGTTTTCCTTGACGGTGGGGTGTTCTATCCATAATTTCTGAAATTTGAAGGGTCTATTCTTCAGGGAGGTTGGGAAGTTTGCTTCCAATTGGACTAGCTAGTGATCAGAACCTCCCTAGGGAAGGATGCTACAGTCTATGGTTAACCCATGCATAATGATGGACTTCGACACCAAGAATTTGTGTAGTCTTGTCGCGACCTAATGTTGGTTTATCTGTTTATTGTTCCAGGTGAACTGTTCATTATTAGTGTTGATGTCCACCATCTCTATTGTGTTTATGAACGTTGAAAATTCTTCTGCATCTCTATCCAGTATCTTGATGCCCCCTTTTTTCTCTACAAGTGATGTGATGATGTTGAAGTCCCCTGCCAGGATCCAGTGGAGGTTGTTGGATTGGGATTTTAGGTCTTCTAAGTCTAGAAGAATTCTTCTCTTTTCCTCTAACATCTGGGGTCCATACACATTAGTGCATAGAACCATCTCTGTATTACCAATGATTTGCATGTTAACCAAAAGTGTCTGCCTAGTAGCCTCAACTTCTATTAGGTTCATCACTTATGGATTCCATAAGGTGAGAATACCTCCTTCCATATGTTGTCCTTCGACAGCCAACATCTTGTACTTGCTCCGTTGTTTTTTGTGCATTGTTTCCATTCTGTCTACAGTGCATTTTGTCTCTTGAATGAAACAAAGGTCTGGTTGTTCCTTCCTAATTTTATTTTTAAGAATTCGCTACTTTCGTAGGTTGTTTAGGCCTCTTATATTCCATGTTATAATCTTTATTTAAACATGTGGGGGGGAGTTGGGAAAAATATGTTTGATCTTACCTGAGTTTATGAGCAGAGCTCCTAGTTCCTATAGTGCTACGTTGTTTGATTTCCTGCCTTTTTTACTTCTTGTTTGTTTGGGTGAGAGTTGCGGTTATCCCTCGCATGATTTGATTCCTAGGTGTCCTATATCCCTATGTGTGTGTTTCAGCCATCTAGATTTGGATTCCTCCCTTCGAAGGAACAAGTATTGGATGTGTTCTAGTTTCTCCATTGGTACATTATCTACGCCCTTCCTTTTCCATTACTCCAATATGTTTGGGAGATCTATCCCTTCCCTTTCCACAATGTCTTTGAGATCAGGATATTTCATTCCTACCTCACTTGGAGTCATTTTTTGTGTCTTCGTCTGCCTCCTACATGGGTTTGTTGGCATCTCTGGTTTCTCCGACCATAGCAGTTGCGCTACCCCCCATCCCATATTCTTTCTTGGGCTATCTGTGTACTCATTTGTTTCTTAGTCCCTGGTTTCTTTATCTTTTTCCTTCTCCTTTCCTCCTTCTCCCCCTTTGTTGGTATTGTCTCATCCTTTTGTTCTATTCTAGGCCTCCAGATTGCTCCCTGCTAGGGTTTTACACTGTTTCTTGTTAGCTTTGTTTCTCTGGTTCGACTTTATAAATCCATCCTCGTCCTGTTGTAGTTTCGTGTTTTTTTCTTCTTTTTTTTAATGAGAGGACATTCTATAATTAGGTTTCCATGTTTGTGTTATCTTCTGCATCTGAAGGGGATTTGCTCGTAGTCAATGTTTTGTATCCATTCCTCATCCTTGAATTCCAAGCTTATGGCTTCTAGGAGTTCCCCCGACACATCCATCTCTATGCATATTCTTGCATAGGATGTATATCTCACTTTTAGGGTTGCTTCAGATGTATTAATGTATCTTCCCAATTTGTTCCCTATTGCTTCTTAGGTGGAAGGTAGCCATTAATATAATGGAAAGGAGTAAATTCTCAACCAGACAGGTACATTTTTTTAAGTTTCTTTCTCTGGGGAGAAGTTTTCCTTCCATGGTCGTATGTACAGTTCTACTGAGGCATGGAAGTATGCCCCCCCCTCAAAGACCTTATCCCTATCTTCTAGGTTCATGACTATTGTTGTGAAGAAGCCTTTCGAACCCATATGGAGTTCCACTTCTTCGCTTGTCTTCCATTGATATTTAATCCAGTTGTGTAGTATTCTTTTTGTGGGACACAAGCCCATAAACTTGCATATTAGTTCATGCGTCTTCATCTGGTCCCTATAGAGTTGCGTTTGTGGATCTTCCAGTATTACTTTGGGTATCATTTCTGTTTTTGGTTTGCATGGGTTTCTCCCTTCAGCCCCATTGGGGCTGGTCGTTTCTTGTGCATCCTTCTGATTTTCTCTAGCTTCTACCCCCATGCAATCACTTTTTCCCTAGTTTCTTTCCTGACTCTTTTCCAGTTTTGATCCCTAGGTGCTTTTCATTGACGCTTTCAAACCTACGCTTCATGTCCCTTTCCCTCTGTCTACCACTACATGCTTGTATTAGGGGGTTTCATTACCACCCCCCTTGGTACTCATGTTGTCCTCTGATGTGGTCACGACTACCAAACCCTAGCCTGTAGTTGCTCTAGACCCTGGTAAATACTTATTGTTACTTAAATATTTATTGTTATTTATTGTGGCACTTATTGTTACTTAAATATTTATTGTTATTTATTGTGGAACTTATTGTTACTTAAATATTTATTTTTATGTGTTGTGGCATGTATTGTTACTTAAATATTATGGTTATTTATTGTGGTAAGTATTTAATGTTACTCCGATAATTATTGTTATTTGTTGTGGCATTCTTAGGGAAAGGAAAAAATGTTAGATGGTCTTATTATAGATTAATTATCTAATTCCTTATTTTATTGTGAAGGGGGGGTGTTTCTAAATTTCCTTAATGGTTTCTCAAGCCAACTTGAGCCCTTCTTTTAAACTTTAAAATGGACTTTTAATATAGACTTGAAGCTCTCATATATTATTTAATGAAGATTGTTCTTCTTTTTAATTTAACTAGATTTTTAGGTCATCTCTGATTAATGTTGACTTATGATTAATTAAGTAATTATATTTCTCACACACCTTTAAAAAATGTGGATGTTTGATTAATTAAGTGATTAGATTATTCGTGCACCATGAATTAATGTTGATTTAGATGAAATAATGAAATAATGATGAAATAATGTGTCACTATTGATTATGTAATTTGTTGATTGTGTTGTAATAATTATGACAATGAGATCTCATGATGCTATTAATTACGTTATAATGTTTTAAATTTCCTAATGAAAAAAAAAAACCTTTTGTACATTTCTTTTGTTGTCATAACGACGGGGGATGTTACAAAAGTGAGTCGAGAGTTATGTGAATCCCAATAGATTCAATATCTATGAATCATATAGACGATACATGGCCATAAAAATTCAAGGATGAATTACAAAGTCTACGAATCATCATAGAAATGGATGGCGCGAACCCATATTCCCTCTAAAACACCAACTATTTTGTTTGGCCTATAGTAGTGATCAATAACAATATACCCCCATGGTTGTCTGTGAAGAATGAATATCTTATGTTGGCTCTTATTGTCCCTGGTATAATACAAGTGAAGAATATGGATGTCTACCTACAACCATTGGTAGATGAATTGAAGGAATTACGAGAAGGGATACATGTATATGATGTATCAAGAACCATCAAAATAGAGAGGATTTTTATGTTGTATGGAATATCTTCTTACACCACACATGATTATTCAGGATTAGGAGTTTTCTATGATAATTAACATGTTTATTGATTTGTTTATATACGTAACAATATTTATTTTCATATTTCATTCGTTGTGATTAACATTTTATTCTTAAAATCTAACATGCTATGTATAGAATAATTTTGCAGGTCTTGTAACTAAAGGCTATCATGGATGTAAATGTTGTGGACATTCTTTGAAGGATAGGTGGTCCAACCACCTATGAAATCCAATGTATGATTGCTCGAGGGTATTCCTCCTAGAAGAACACCCTTATAGAAGAGAAACATCTACTTTTAATGGTAAACCAGAGAGAACCCAAAGGCCTGCAATAATGACACCATCAGAATGGCTTAGAGAATATGAGAGAGAGAAGGAGGAGGAGATTACAGAAATTTTAGATTGAAATGGGGATCCTATGTTCGATGATCCAAAATTATTCGACTCCTATGTTGAGATATTTCACATTGGGATGAAAAGAAAATCTATCTTTTATGAGCTCCCATATTGGGAGCATATTAATATTTCCCTCTTATTAGATCCCATGGATATATTTAGAAATGTTTCATCTTCTTTATGGAGGAACATATCATCAAAAAAAATTGGCATAGTGGTTGTGAGGAGAGATCTTATTTCTTAAAAACTAAAAAGAAACATTGGCCAAGACAAGAAAGTAGAGGAGAGGATAGTCCCTCTTGGTCTTTCAAGGAAGGTGATGTCCCATGGATTTTGAAGAAAGAATATATTTCTTTGGTAAAGGAAGTTATTGGGTGTGAAGGTTCCTTATTTATATGGGTCTTCCATACGACATTTCTTCACTGTGCGTCAATACCAGTTGTCTTGGTTGAAATCACATGATCATTTGAACCTTCTAAATGTACGACGTATGTCAAAAATATGTTTTTATTATTTTTTATTTTTATTTTTATGCCATGGGATGAAACATAAATAATTTGCATGTGTTTAATTTATAGTTTAATTATCCTCTACTCATCCATGGGTGTGTGAACCATGACTTCCCCCATGACCTAAGGCGTGCCATATCTAAATTATCTCAATTTGTATGTTGGATCACATCAAGGGAGATTCATATGGATAACATTCCATGGTGGCATCAAGAGATAGCTGAGATTTTTTGTATGTTTGAGAAGGAAGTACCTTCGAGTTTCATGGACTTGTAGGTTCATATTCTAATTCGTCAGGGTGGTCTCCTATCATTGGATGTTTGTTTAGAGAGGTACATGAAAAATTGAAAGGATTTTATCATCAAATGGAAAAACTCGAGGGGTCTATGGCAGAGGGGTACATATCATATGAGTATTTCTATTATGCTAGTGAGTACATAAAGTAGATTGACAACACACTAGGTGCGGTGATTTGGGACGAAGAAAGGGGTGAAGAAAAAAAAATGGGAGCCTCTCCAAATGAATGGAAAAAGGTTCTTGATAAAGAGTAAGTGACTTATCGTTTGTCAAATTTCTACACAGTAACTATTCACACTCAACTTCATAATGTATATTTTGATCATGATCTCATATGTAATATATGTTGGTTTCATTTCATGGATACATCAGTGAACTTAGAAATTGATGCCATCAATAAATTCAGTTTTTACAATCTAAAGGAAACACAACCATGGCTCGCACTGTACAAAAATAAGAGCGGGAGATGGGAAAGTGACAGGAAAGGATTCATATGGCTGAATGGTAGAAACATGCCTTATCATAATTATTTAAATGAAAATATGTCAATGATATGCCCCAATATCTGGGTTGTTAAACAAGTCAGAGAGAAATATGGTGCATCAAGTCGTTACCCGCATGAAGAAGAGGATGCACTAAACATAGGGATTAATTGGGGAAAATCAGTAATAATCTATTTGTGTACATAATTTTTAACTTCATAATGCACATTTGAATTGTAAGTACATCTATGTTATTTTATATTTTAATGGTCAGGTTATTAGACACATATTGACACTGTGATTTGTTCAATTTTTTATCGGTGCATTTGTTCTCATCTATGTGGGAATATGGACATCACTTTCGTACACATGATGTCGATGATGGACACGTGACACAAGATTGTGGAGTGGAAGTTGAGTTTGTCCAATCTATTCATGCTAGACACCGTGATCAAAACACCATACATGGGAAGTTAGGTTACGTCGGAAATATACAAGATATTATTCGAGTGGATATCTCTTCTTTCCAATGTGTTATTTTTAGGTGCAAGTGAAGGGACACCTTTGATCGGAATAATGTAAAGGAATACCATGATAGCGGGATGATATGTATCAACTCTAAAAAGATGTGGGATGAAGCTAAGGAGCCTTATGCTTTCTCAAAACATTGCAGCCAAGTGTTTTTCTAGCCATATGTGTTGGATAGGAATTAGTGGTTTGTATTGAGACACGACCCTAGATCAAAACATATTTTTTAGAACAACAGTGTTATCATGCCAAGTGAGGAATATAGTCAGGGCGATGACAACAGAGAGTGATATATTATACATGCTTTATTATTTAATTACTTCTTTTATGTTTTCAAATCTATAGTGCATTTAATAATTTGATTATTAAAAAAAAAATAGTATTTAATATTTGATATGAAATATTATTAATTTTTTGATTGGATGATATAATTAAATGTTATGTGTAAATGATATAAATATTTTTCCATTGTAAATCTAGATGATATTTGAACTTTTAGTATTTTAATTTTAACTTTTACATTAAAAAACAATATATTGTTGTATTGTAAATATCAAATCTTTTATATCATAATTTTAAAATGTATTTTTGTTACCCACCATTTCATAGCATTACCATATAGCATTATATTGTATTAGTTTTTAATTTTGAGTTCATACATACTAATTAGGGGAATATTGAGATCTAAAATGAGCCTCTTAAACGAGTTTTTCAACAAATCATAATTGTCCTTAAATAACTAATGCATGTGTCTCTCTCTAAACCCGTATAATAATATATATTTAAGATATTACATAAAAATGAAATACATAATATATTATGTAATACAATAAATATAATATATTATGTTATATATTAATTTTATATTATAAATATAATAATATAATATATAATAAATAAATATAATATTATAGTATATACTAATTATAACATAATAAAATATAATATATTAAGTTATATATTAATTTTATATTACATATAATATATAATAATTAAAAATATATAATTAAAAATTGAATTAAACATGTATATCATAACAATTTTGTATCCCTTATCTCCTATCCTTATCCCCTCTTTTTATTTGGGGGTAAGAAATAAATTTTATGGCTCCTAACAAGTAATTCAATTATTAATATCGATTACAACAATTAACAACATGTAACATAGGATATTTTTATGTTTTTGTACATGTTTCTTGATTAAGTTTGGCATTCATGCATCCTTATAATATAGTAAAAAATTGTTGAATTAGAGATTTTGAGACTTGTATTAATTATGGGAATATAAAAAAATATAACCAAATTACAATTAAGAGGAAGTTAAAATATCACAAAAGTTTTATAAATGCTAATTGACCTTAACACAACTATTTTTAATTATTCGTCCCCAAGGTCTAGAGAAGTTGGTGAGGGAGTGCATTGTTAAGGCACTCCGCAAGTTAAATTCATCGGGTTGGTGCGGTCTAGGATGGGTGCAATCCTTGGGTGACTTTGATGGCTTAGATGACCCTAAGTCGTGGCATCTCAGCCATAGGTAGTCCCTCGCCAGTCACAAGGTTCAAGATTGTCAAACAAACAAAAAAACTATTTTTAATTATTCATTATGAACTTATGAACAAAAGAAATATTCTCTAAATGAGGACAAATTATCACATCATACTTTCAAGTAAACTAGTTTGTAAAATTGTGATACAAAGTAAGGTTGAAGATTAATATAATTTACTTTTAACTTGCCCAAACTTTAATTAATAACATAAGAGATATCTTTACCCTTGTTTATAAATTATTTTATTTTGTTGGTTAAGTTTGATATCCATGCATCCTTTTAGTATAGTAAAACAATGTTGAATTAGAAATTTTGAAACTTGTATTAATTATGAGAGTGTAAAAAAATATGACCAAATACAATCAACAGGAAGTTAAAATATCAAAAATATTTAATAAATTCTAATTGATATTATCTTAACTATTTTAATTATTCATTATGGACTTATGAACAAAAGCAATATTTTCGAAATAAGGATCAATTCTCACATGGTACTTTCAAGTAAACTAGTTTGTAAAATTGTGATACAAAGTGAGGTTGAAGATTAATATAATTTACTTTTAACTTGCCCAAATTTTAATTAATAACATAAGACATATATTTACCCTTATTTACTTTTCAAGACCTCTTGGCTACAAAAACATGATAAGCTTGGTATTTTAGTTTGTAAAATTGTGATACAAAGTAAGGTTGAAGATTAATATAATTTAACATGACCTAACATCAACATCAACATAAACATATAAATTAAGTACATCAACATAT
>JZKD02S2229431.1:336043-355568 GCA_000966675.3 Picea glauca
TATATATATATATATATATGAACAAGTAACATAACTACTATAATGTACATATCTAGTCAACAATACAAATAACCGCTATAATTAAATATTTAGTCTTAGTCTCTCAGGTGAAGCATGTTCTGGAAGAATAGATGATGCTCCCTACTCATCTGGGTGAGGTGAAGGAAGAGGAGGAGGAGGAGGTATTGAAAAAGAAGTGAAATCACCACCCTGATCAACATCACCACCTTGATATGCAACATCGCCATGATCACCTACACCTTGATCAACATTGGCACCGAGAGGACGAGGAGGAGGTACTAAAAAATAAGCTTTTCCATCACCCATAGGAGGAATAGGAGGAGGTATTGAAGCAGAAGCATCGCCATCACCACCCGCACAAACAAAAACTACACTCATTCTATCACACCAACCAACCAGGGAGGACTCCCGCACGAACCAAAACTACACTCAGTCTATCACACACCTCCATCTTATATATGAGATCTGGCCTACGCTGCATGTCGAGTGGTATATTCGGTTGAGGACCCTGACCCATTGTAGCCTTATCCATCTCCTCATAGGCATCAGGTGGAAAGGTAGGAGGCATTTCCCCAATAAATGTGCCAACATCTGCAAAATATAACACAAGTTAATAATTAGTTGACAATTTCATTAAAAAAATAATAAAATACGTTAAAGAACATGCTAGAATAAAATTTATTCAAATTAAGTAAGAGAATAAAATGAAAGTAAAAGATTAATTTAAATATTACCTTGATCATCTGGTGGCTCATCTATTGTGAAGAGGATTTTGATACATGCTCACCAATCAATCCCAGCATAAGGGAATGACACCATCATGACATTGTGATCTGCCTCACTGGATAATAGATCAAATGTCTCCCTGGAAATCCTAGCTAGAAAATCAGGCATGCCCCTCTTGGGAATCATGTCGCCCACATGTGCATCTGCACCTTGGTCATTGGCCTAGGAGGCTAACAGACAAAACTAGGTCTCATCTCTGGAAACCACTCAAAAAAAAAAAAAATAACTCTAAAGCGAATGGGAAGTTATCCCTCCCATATATCATAGCACAACATCTATCAAGTGTTATACAAAATTGCCTCAAGCAAATTGCACACCACCTAATAAGTCATATCATTTGTATTAAAGAATCCACATAATATAAAAGCGCATAGTTAATGTGTTGACCATCACCAATAAAGTGTGAAATGGTTGGTGGTAACAGTGAGAGAAACCTAACATCCTATTTAGTAAATGAGGTGATCCATAATTGTCCAGGAGCCATCTGAAAATCACTAGGAGAAGGTATATCATGTGGAATATACCTCTAAGAGTAGGAAAGTTAACTCTCATCTGCAACACCCATTGGGACATCAGGAAACTGGGGAAAATACTCCCCTCTCTTAGATAGCCTGGTGATAAAATAAATATCCTCATCGGTGCGATGATACCATTGATGAGGACTAACTCTAAATTCTTGTTGATGGGAATCCCATCGACAGATCAGTTTTGCAAGAAAGGCAGAATTCCCCTCCAGGGATGTAGCCTCCTCATAGTACTTGAGAAGGATTTCATTCCTTAAGAGGAGCCGCATAGTTGTAGTACTAGGCCGAGGATACAAATCCATCTCCCTCTCTCTGGCCTCCCACTCGCGAACCATATTGTATTGGTCAAGTCTCTGTTGTTTCTCGTCCATGCACTGACGTCTCTACATAATTAACATATAAATTGCATCATCATCATACATAAAAACATAAGTTTTTTTCAGTAAATGAGAAATTTATTTCAAAATATTCAAACATAAATTTTGTCAAAAAAAAAAAAAATCCTCGGTGTGTCGGAAAAACAGTAATGCACTGCCCAAGGTGCGCACACATATCTTATGCGCCACATGAAAAGTGAAATTTCTTTTAGTCGGTCCGTAGTAATTTGTGTATGCAATGGTGCATTATATATCATGAACGCACCGCTATAACACTATCTATTTTCCACAGTGCATCTATTATTATGTATGCATCAATGCGTTACATAAAAATTATGCACCACTCGAACAACTATTTATTTTAAATGGTGTGTATAGTATTATGAACGTGTCAGTGTGTTTCGTATAACCAACACACCATTAAATGGAAACTATTTATTTCAACTAATGCATTAGTTATAAACAATGCACCGATGCGTTTCTTCGGAATGCACAGGTGAAAATAAATAGTTTTCATTTACCAATGCATATAGTTTTATGAACGCACCGATGTGTACATATAAAGGATGCATCATTCATATGTAACTTTTCTATTTTAAACAGTGTGTATATTCTTAGGAACACACCAGTTTGTTCCCTATAACCAGCACACCGTTGAAAAGAAACTATTTATTTACGTTGGTGCGTTCACAATAAACGCATCGGTGTGTTTGTTATCAGAAACACACCAGTGCATTTATTCGACACTCACAGATGAAAATGAATAGCTTTAATTCAACAGTGTGTATAGTTTTATGAACGCATTGGTGCATACATACAAACAATGCACAGTTAAGTGAAAACTATGTATTTTGGATGGTGCTTATGTTAATACAGATGCATCGATGCATTGTTGGTAAGTATGTACCGGTGAATTCCATAATATGGTGCATCGTCAAAAACAGACTATACACGATCAGTGCACCCTATAAAATTTACAGTGTGCACAATGCGCGGTGCGAGTCAAACGACTCAAATGCATCGCGCAGATTTTTTTTTTTTGAAAAACAATGAAAATTTAACTCAATTTCAAAATTTAATGCTCTAAAAAGACAATGTACAAAAAAATAAATAATTTACCCAGACATTTTCACGTCGAGGAGGCATTGTTGAGATGTAGTAAAAAAAATGAAATTTTCCCTACCAAATGAATGAATTGGAATCCCACAAATCGAACACCAAACATAATCAATGTAAGAAATGAAATCACCAATGACAATGCACTTCAATTGGGAAAAGGAGGCACTGGTGCTTGAGAGCTTCCCTACACTGGAAATGGTAAAAATGTTTTTTTACCGTAGGTTTTTTTTTATTTAATCCTATTCTGGTGCACTCGAGTTAAGCACACCAGTTTGCACAACTGCAACTAGCGCACCATTACTTTTTAAAAACATTGTGACGGTGCACCATATGGATTGCCCCAAAGCACCCTCATGAAAAATGAGCACAGGTCTGTGTTTTGCGCCACAGTGCACCCGTCACATGTGCATTGGGCCCGCGATTTTTTTAATTGCCGGTTTTTATTTAAATCATGCTCCAGTGCATGTGAGTTAAGCACACTGGTGCTAACCAACGCAGATAGTGTATCGTTTCTTATTAAAAACATGTGATGGTGCCTCATATGTAACACACCGGTGCACCCCTAGGACAAATTCACACCATTATGCATTTAAAAAAAAACATATTGTGGAGTTATTTGTTGTCCCTCAGTGTTGCAAGGGGACAACGATGCACTGGTATGAATTTTGGAAAAAACACGCAAGACGACGAACCTATTTTTTGTGCACCATTTCTTTCGATCTACTTTTATATGATGTGCATCGTTGTTTTATTTGTTTTTTAAATAACTCTGCAATGGTGCACCATTGTCTATTAACACTAGTGTGCTTATATATGGTGGTTGATTGGTGTGTGTTATAGTCTTATAAATGCACTGTTAAAAAAACATCCACTAAAACATTCACCCACGCACCTCCACTATAAACAAATTTTTGGGCTATTTTTATAGGGTCTTCCACAAACAAAATCGTTATAGGGTATTTTCCTTGTAGTGTTTGTTATAATGAATGCATTTTTATGTCTTGTAGACAATTATCATAATCTACATGATGAGGTAAGGGATTCCCTTAGTGTTTCATGTCATCCGGCAAGCCCTGGATGATGGTATGTTGCACAAGATTGTAGCAACAACAACTTTGAAAGAAGCTTGGATTATTCTGGAAACAGAGTACAGTTAAAGGGGGAGCAAAAATTTGCACAATGTTTACACATTGGAAGGAGCATATGTGTGTGAAGCAAAGATACCAGAGAACAAGAATGATGATGCATTTTTGTATGAAGCAGAGCATCAGCAAGTTGTAGAAATTGATAGTGAAGTTGCCTATGAAGCAACCCGTATTGATGAAGTGAATCTAGAAATGTTTATTGATGAAAGTGAATATGAACAAAAAATTGAATTAATAGTGTGTGATTCCAGAGAAGATCTAGCAAAGATAATTCCTGATGAATATCGTGAAAATAATGGTTTTTTTTTAAATAGAGGTAAGAAAACTTGAAGTTGAATTTGATGATGATAACCTATCTTATGATGAATGCTTACAAATGATGGCAAAGAAGAATATCATTGATGAAATTATGTTTTCATGAGGAATCCAACTTGGCACTTAGAACCAAGTGGGTGATTTGGTGACTGCATAAGTAGTGCTTGAAAGAAGGTTCGATGATAGTAGCATTCAATATGTTATATTTATGGTTGCCAATGAAGCAGATGAAGAAAACGATAATGTTTTTTATGTATATTTAGAGTCAATCTATGATTATGATGATATTGACTTCCTCATATCAACATGTGAAGCGGATTTGGTTGCATAAACAGAGAGGAATCTCAGAGAAGAGAAAAACAAAGAGAATCAGTATGGTTCATGTTATAATTTTTTATATCAGGTTAACAATTTGTTTGAGTATTAAGGTGAACCACCCGTGGAAACCAAGGAAGAAGAATAATATACGAATGAATATGTGACTACAGACTAGGTTGAAACCATTTTTATGAAATGGAGTTTTGAAGAAATCATATTTTATTATGAGTTGATGTGCAATCAGTCCACAAAGTAGCTTAATGAATGGGAATCTCGTGTTATGAAAGGCATGGATGCTAGTTTGCAGATATGGCACTAGACCATTATTACAGACAAGTTGATTGAAGATGAAGATGGAAGAAACGGGCTTGACTCTCCTGATCAAATTATGAACATGAAGTTGCAGAAGAAATAGAAAAAGGTAAAGCACAGAGCCTTCAATATCAAGGCCAAAATCAAGAAAGTGACAAGAATGGAACAATTCATATTTTTGAAGAAGAGAAAGAAGAAACCCAGCTCAAGTGAAGAGTTTAAATCAAGTTTTGATGTTAAATATTGTAAGCCTAGCTAAGACATAGACCAGTATGGATTTACATTTCTAAATTTTTGTTGGAAGCCTCAGAGGCAATATGTTTTAGCAGCAGTGTGAATTTTGGTTTAAACAGTTGAGATTAAGGGGGAGTGTTGAATAATGTAATCTCTCATATCTCCTAATTGTCTCTTATTTATAATAAGGTACTTCTTTCAGATTCATCGCATCAGTTTTTATTTCGACATTTCAGACTAAACAAATGTGGTCCATCATCAGGAAGAGTTTTAATATATGAGGGAAATTTGTATAACTATGAAAAGTTTTTTAGTAAAGAGCTGACTTATTAAAAATATATAAGACTTAAAAATATTACTAATCAATTTATTACTAATTAATTTATATAATATGTCCTTGTGGTTAGAGTTGGGATCCAATTTTGAGTGATCTTCCATCCATCATCTTTTTTTAGATTGTTAAGTTGTGTTTCAATTTCAATGTCTTCCCTAGATTTCCTATTGTGATAGTGATCTACCTTGGCAAGAATTTTATCATCTTTAATACAAATATGATGTACATTGTTTTCCGAATTTGGCCTTTGCTAATGAATTTTGACACCATTAACCTCGTTATAACTTCTCTCATACACCTTCCAGCGTAATTCTTTGAATGACAATCAGGAGCGAACTCGATATATATTTGGCTAATGAGGTAGAAGGTCGTCATCTCAAGCTCGGAGGGAGTACGAACAGTGGCGAAGCCAACTATGAGGTCTAATCTTCATGTTCAAATCATTACAAAGGAGACTGCAATAATTGTTGGATGGTGATTGCATGGTGGCTAGCTCAAACCCACTGACATGCTTTAAATCGATGTTAATGCGAGGCATTCAGAGAAGGATGGAGGATGCCTCAAGTCACTTGGATTTCAGTGGCAAGAATCCTCGCAAAATTCATGGGGCCGATGGTTCAAGAAGCCATCGAAACCATGCGATCGTTTTAGATTTATCATAAATCTATCTTAATTTTGTATTTATTAAATATTATTATAAATTTAAATCTATTATAAATTTTAATATTACATATTTTTTTCATTTTAAATTCTAAAAAACAATATAAATATGGCTTATTTGTACTTAATTTTAAAAAATATATCTAATATTTATAATGTTAATTAAGTAATAAATTTCAAATTATTATTTAAATTTTATAACAAAAATCCTATCTATTTTATAAGGTGAAAAAATATCATTTCCTATTTACCTTTGTAAGATGAAAACATATCAAGGCAACTTCACCATTGTGAATACAGTTCTCAAATATTTTTATAAATTTTATAACATTTTTTTTATCTAAGTTTAGAAAGTCGCAAAATATCATTTCCTATTTATTTTGTAAGAGGAGACATTACTTTTGTATATATATTCATATTTATAAATATATTTCTCATTTTTTTTATAAACAAACTATTTACAACTTATTTTATGTTTTAATTTTTTATTATAAATTATATATTTTAATATTTTATCTAATTAATAATTTATTAAATTGTAAAACATGTATAATTTTAATATTAAGTAATAATAAAGTCCTGGAGTTACTACTTTTATTCACACAATGAAGATGAGGTGTTATTTTTTAACATTTACCTAATCCTATTAAAAATTAATGTAACATCATATGATTGCCAAGTTTAAATGATTAACTTTTGAAATTCTTCAACTGTCCACGAGTTTCATTATCTGCCTCAGTTATCAAGTTATCAGCACGTTTCATTTCTCATTCTCTACCTCATTCTGGGTGTTTCATTCATTTCATTTTCTACCTCATGTGGATTCTCCGTTAGAATTGTTTTCGTGAGCACCCTTTCCGGTTCAAACCCTACCCGAAAGTAATATGAAAGGTGTAATTATTCTTCAACCCTTTATCAGTGGAGGTTACGTGGCTGAGATGTGGAGGGTTTGTTTTCTGTATGGGATTTAGCCACTGTTTGTGTGATGGGCGGGATTTAGCCACTGTTTATGTGATGGACTGGGAAGTTCGCAATTTCTTCATGCATAGGCCTGGCGTTTTCACTGGATCTTTTTTTAACAAAAAATATTTTTTTTTTATCGACCGTAAGTCTTTCCGGGTTCACCAACAGCTAGTTAGTAGCTGTGATAGTTAAAAAACCATTCACAACTTATTTTATGTTTTTAATTTTATATTATAAATTATATTTTTTAATATTTTATTTAATTAATAATTTATTAAATTGTAAAACATGTATGATTTTAATATTAAGTAATAACACAGCCGTGGAGTCACTACTTTTATTCACACAATGAAGATGAGACGAGCGTCATCCGTATTTACATGAGACCATGACAAGGGGAGCTTAGAATATATATATATATATATATATATATATATATATATATATATATATAAACTAATTAGTGTCGAAGATAAAATAGTTTTATGTTGTTCTAAGAAAAATAAGATATATTTAAATAATATTTAAAAATATAATTGTTAAATTATTTTATTACGAAAAGTGAAAACTATTCTTAAATATTTATTAAAAAAGACTCAACACCTAAATTTCATTATTTTCCATTATTTTAACAATATAAAATTAAGTGAAAACTATTCTTAAATATTTATTAAAAAAGATTCAACACCTAAATTTCATTATTTTAACAATATAAAATTAAATTGGCTAATTCTATATTTATTATGTTAGTTTCTAAACATTTCTATCTAATTCTTAAATGGGTGGTTAGTGGAGGTTATGAACATATTTAATCATTCTAAAAATATTTTAGTTATGTAAAGAGGTCAAGTTCTTTTTATTTCTTCGCATCATTTGCCTTGTTTTATAGAATATATTAGTTATTTAGTTTCTCCAAAATGTTTTTAATTTTCATGTTTTTATAGATATGAGTTATCTTAATTTTTTCAATTTTGTGAAAATAAAAATTAAGTAAAAGTTGTATCATCTTAAATAGTTATTAAACCACTATAAAAAGAGAAAATTTATATTTGCATTTAGATACATATATTTCTAGATACAAAAACTTGAAATGCTATTGATTTAGCTTAAGGCTAACATAAGTATAAAACGATGTTGATTATGAACAAAAATAGGAAAGATGTGAAAGTTTCATCCACTAGAAGAGTGTGGATTTTTGTTGCTATGTGGAGAGTGTGGTGAGGTGAGAGAACAGATATAGGGCTAACAACATGTTGGACATTTCCGCTTGACAGGATCGCTTGAAAGGGAGTCAAAGAAAGCATCCAACCAACGACAAAGGATGTCTTGATGGAAGAGTTGGTCAGTAGCATCCCTTCTTAGGTCGAATATAAGTTGTAGTTCGTCCTCTGAAAAACTACATGGGAGGGGCGCCTCAAACACTTTTTTGAGTGAACATTGTGTCTAGACGACCACCTCCTTAACCGTATCACCAAGTACTATGGTGGTTGCCTCTTCTGTAACTAGACAGCTCCAAGTCTCCTCCATCACCAAGGAAGGAGAGGAACATGTGTCTCAAGGGGAATTGACAAAAGGATTTTGTGTATCTATAAAAGCCATCAATTGGAAATCCATTGGAAGCTAGGGAGGAACCAGAGGAAGCTCCTCTTCAATTAAGACTAGTCTCCAGTATTCCTCATTCCAATTCTGAGTTGTGGAAGGAAATTTAGTAGAGGGAGAACCAAAGAAAGGTAGTGAATCCGGTGAAGGTGATAAAGCTTGGCAATTGTTGCAAGCCATGAAACTATAGTAGGTCGGGCCTCACTTCGACCTTCCCCTCTCACACAACATTAAGACTAAGAAGTGATGAGAAGGATGAGAGGAAAGGAACAAGTGAATCAAATATCCTTAGGTCGGGAAAACAATTTTAAGAGAGGAGGATATACCCATGGAACCCAAATAAACAATAAAGAGGAAAAGCCATGCCTTACCTCCACTAAATTGCCAATTTAGTTCATCGAAAGCACCATTAAGCTTGAGTTTATGCCAATCATCCTCCTCGTACCAATGCTTATGCAGATTGACGCCATACAAACTCTGTACATTAAGTTTCAAACATGACCCAAGCACACCTCTGCAATCGCAACGTTAATTCTCTGCATTAGAGTGAATGTATGGAGGAAGGCAACGACTCACTGCATTAACATTGCTATACGCATGTGCTCCAATTCTCACCCCATCTAGGGACTAATTTTACAGCTTAGTATAATAGAGATGTCGTAATATTTATGAACGTTGGATCTAATTTATACTATTATAGAATTTCGTATACTACAAAGAGTGTTTCAGAACATAGTTTGAATGATGTAATTTTTATTATTATTTTTAATAGGATATAGATGTAATATCTATGTTATAGTTTTGTTTTCAGTTATGATTCAAGAGTAAGTATGACAAAGTTGTTTTGTCAAGTGGCTTAAGTGTTTTCTTGAATATTCTTGGTATCTAATTATGTAAATTTGTTTATTTTTAATAAAATAATATATTTTTTTCTTTTTATATAATAATAATAATAATAATAATAATAATAATAATCTATTTTTAAGTTCACTGCCAAGCCAGCCACCAAATTGATGTATGAAACCCCCTCCCTCAGCTATTTTGAATGGTAAAGTCTACTGAAACATACATACCATACCCTTTTGTGGATTTGAACTTGTGACCTCTTACAAGAAAACACATGTTTTTAACCATTCAACCCACTAAATAAATAAATAAATAAATATATATATATATATAATTTTCAATCACAAAATATTTATCCCTAAACTTTTCATAAATCCATAAATCCATAAATATAAAGTTCCATAAATATAAAGTTCCATAAATTCAGTTTTCATAAATCCATAAATTAAAGGTCCATAAATCCAAAGTTAACATAAATCTACCTGCGACTTGACAAATTAAGTTGGTAATGCTTTGATCCCAGGACGTCTTCCAAAATCGTTAACACAACTCTTCGTTTCTATTTTGATAAAAAAAAATTCCCCGGACAACAATACTATCGAGAAAATATTCAAAGCTACCCAATTTATTCTATCACTTCAGATGCATTTCTAACATCACTCATTCAGTTTATCAACCAAGCATTTCTGACAAGTTTGTTATTCAGTTTGTGCTACAATCTTGCCAAACCTGTAATATGCTGCAGAAAAGATTAGGGTCGAGCTTCGGCGGTCTGTAGATTTTGATTCTGAGTGTGGTTAGTCCTTATCAAATGCCGAAGATTATGGCAGAGGGTGTCGACGTTAAAAGTATTAAGGTCAAGCACCTGCATCGTAGCAAAAGAAAGAATGATATACATGCTTATATAATCTGGCAAAGAAGCCAGAAAAACATAGTCCAGTATACATGCTTATATAATCTGGCAGAGAGAACAGGGGAGAAGAGTGTTGCAACTAAGCACTATAGAATAGCATATTACCTTGGCATGTATGGTATGATAAACTCTGTTGTTAATGGTTGAAGAAGCAGCACTCACAACTTCAAGACCTCCTCCTTCCAACACCAGTAGAATATCAGAGTATACAATCTCATGTTCCAAACTGTTCGTCCAGATTTGAACACTCGAACTCCCAGAGTTTATTTTCAGTATAGGGTATTCCCGATCAGATCCTTCGGACGGTGGAGCTTTAACAACAAATTTCTCCATTGCAACTTTTGCATTTCTATCACAGTTGGCCTTCATTTTCTCGCTTTCTGCTGAAAGGTCTTTGACTTTTCGATGTAGATGGCGAACGTAATGCATAGCTTCTACCACTTGTTCTGACACCGTACGTTTCCCCTGCCAAACGCAACATCCAACTTCCATAGATTAAAACCCTAGAGAGTAGGCTTGATGTCTCAAAACCCTAGATATTGTGCAGAGACAAAACATACAGGAAGACTTTTATCTGGGAGCAATGATCTGAGAGCTGAAAAGAGTGCTTTCATTCTTCACGCCGTTGTTTTTCAATCATTTTGTGATTCTTTTTGTCAGCCGGGGCGGCGTCCGGTAATCTATTACGAGACTGGCTATCAGCTGGAGTACTGGAATTGCAGAATGTGGGCATTAGAGGAGGATTCGGAAGGCCGGCCGGGGTTCCGGAGTTGCAGCTATCGACGAAGTTAAATATGTGGGCATGATGATCCTTATTATAACTCGATAGAAATGGATTGGAATTACACGATACGCTTTCGATATCAAAACTGTTCATGACATCGTTCGAAGAGAGAAATGGTGAATGCGACCAAGAAGGAATGCTCATCTTTGAGACCTTCAGAACCCTAATTTGAAAAACTAAGAAAACTTTGCCAACGATTTACAGGCGAGCGAGTGGGTCAGCGATCGTCTGCAACAAGATTAGTATTCGATCAGTTCCGGCTTTCCAGTTAAGAACAAAATCTCCAATCAAATCCTCATAAACAACCGAGGATCACAATAACACCTAAAGAACTAAGTTGGGATCTCTTACCAGACTCAAAGATATGTCTTCCAAACGAACAAAAGCCTGTCAAAGATCTTAGGAGAAGATCCTCCTACCATTCAACTGTAGAAAAAAAGGCTGACAACTCAATCTGATCCGACAATTATGAATATTATAAGCGACATGGAAATTAATGGGCACAAACATTCATTCTAAAAATATTTTTTTCCTTATTTGTCGAAGGGAGGTGTAGACCAATATCCTCGTAAACTGGTTGAGAAGGGAACGTCGAGCACTGTCCTTTTGCTTGAACATTAGCGGGCCCTGGGGTTTTTAATGGGTAGAACGATTCCTGCGTAAAAGTCAAATGTTAATGTTACCATGATAGTAACCCCATGTCTTTGTCAGATTTTACAATTATAAATTGAGAAAGATAAACAAATTCTTTGGTCGTGATGCCATCTCAAATGTAATCCATGTCTTTTTCTTAATGGTATTTTCACGTGCACAATTGCACATCAAACGACATATTCTTGACAGTTAATGGTATTTTCACGTGGAAAATTGCACATCCAACGACATATTCTTGATAGTTCCCCGTGTTTGAAGAATATGTTAGGCATGAGAGTAGCCCTGAGAGTAGGGAGAGCAATAAGGTAGCATTTCAATGCTACTTTAAGTGGTATATATTAAGGTGATCATATGGTGTATATATTACTCGTCATAGTATTGAATGTTTTTTCCACATAAAGTTTCTCTTATATAAAAATATAAAGTTTTTATTTAGGTACAAAATATACAAAACATCCTCTCTTATATTCGGACTCTGGTACTATCAAAGTGGATATTAAAACAAAAGCCAGATATGAGAGAGTGACTAGACTTTTTAAGGGTCAAGGGGATCAAATCTCCCTTTAGACAAAAACAATGGTTGTCTTTACTCCTTACCAAAGAGAATATCTTAAGCAAAAATTAAAACTGACTACCATGCCATAGAAAGTAGAAGCATCAATGGAGATCTAGAAACAACATAGGACCTATATGCCCTTCTTTCAATTGGTAGTAAAATATTTTCCCTTATTGGAGCTGCAACGCTCTTTTGGAGAGATCGTGAGCGTTTTGATTGTGTTCTAAATGTGAGTGAATTTGAGAGTCCTGACTTCTTTGAGGTGGTCCATTATCCGCTCTTTCCAACACTCCAGATTTAATACCTTAAGGACACATTCTTGATTTAACCAATCAATGATAATTCTTGAGTCTTCAAATACTTGGAGGTCCTCCATATGTAACCGAGCTGCCAAAGTTAATAAGGCGCAAGATTCCAATAATTCTTCTCTAGCGCTCGTTCCTTGGCCACAATTTAACATCTATCTATACTCAGTATGAAGATTTAACCCTCGCTCCACTTTTCTGACCACGATCTTGTGCAGCCCCGTCAAACCATCCAATCGCAACTCCCTCCTTAAGAAAAGGCGGAAATCATTGGGGTTTGGCTGGAAGAGTTTGTACTTGTGCAGGACCGTGAAGGTTGATGATCTGCCTTTCTCAAATGTAACCTTGTTTCGTTCTAACCACAAATTTCGGCATATTTTGGATGGAAGCATTGAGTGAGATGGATATCTACTTATCCAATCTTTAAAGAAGGTTTGGAGAGAAGAACCATTCCAACTGGGGGATAAGTTATAGGATTTATGAATCTATAACCACACCTGTTGAATGAATCTACAATGCATCATTAAGTGTATCAATGTCTATGTCTCCTATAAACATAGGAAACAAACACTCAGTCCAGACCATCCTCTTCTCTACAAATTATCCCAAGTGAGAATCTTTCCTTGTAAAAAATTTCAATTTTGATCTAGATCTCAATCCCACAATGATCAGTGCCACCAACTTGAGTTGTCAGTCCAATGTTTAGTGGCTAGAGCCTCATATTCAATTTTGGGAGTGAGGAACATTGATTTATCGCCTCCAGTCTAGTTGAGTGTGTCCACGCAATTTTTCAATTGTATACGTGTGTTTACTAGAGACCTACAATATCGATCCCACTCTTTGGCTTATGCACCTGTAAATATCAAATCCCCACTTATTTTCCAACTTTCCAAGATAGCCCTCATTCTACCCGATCCTCTAGCCTAAAACAAGTAGTGTATACCCTAATGTTTGAGAGCAGTGATAAGAGAATTCGATAGTAATGAATTCTTACCCAATCCATGTACCTCATCTTCTCCTAGAAAGATTGAATGGTATGTTCTTGGTATCCAAGCTATCCAGTGTTTAATAAAATCCAACGATTTTAAGAGATTTTCCAGGTGTTTGAAACCTTATGTTTCCTAACTGTGGAGCATCTCAGCCAAGACACCATAGTGGTGTTGGAGAGGTACTTTTCTTTAAGCACTATGTGCCAGAGGTCATCCTTCATCAAGAAATGCCACAACATATTTGCAGCTAAATCTCTGTTGAGAAAAAACAAATTCTTAACATCCCAGCCACCAAAGGACTTTAGGTTGGCAATGAGTTCCCAATTTCAGAGGTGAATGTGATCCCTTATGATTCTACTACCTGACCATAAAAAATTAAACATTAGTTGTCTTAACTTCATGAGAACAAAAGTAGGTATAATGGCCACTGCCAACTAGTAAACTAGTAGGCTCTCAAGAACTTCTTTGACCATAATGAACCGTCCTCCCAAGTACAGCCAACGGTGACATCAGAGACCAATTTTCCTCTCAAATTTTTCGATGAGCCACCACTAGTCCTCAACCCTATAATTGGTAGACTTAATAAAAGATACCAAATATCAATACCCTTCTCTAAGGTCCACAAATTTTTAAGGAAAGAGAGCCTTGAAACCAATAAATCCATCGTGTTGTAAATCTAAGAAATGGAAAGAAGACTTAAGCGGGTTTATAACCAGGCCCAAAGATCTGTAGAAATTAAACAATATAGCTTTAATTTCCTTCCATTCATCTAAACAAGAAGATCTGTCATGATTAGGACATTATCTAAAAAATAAAGTTTAGAATCTTTTGTAATATGGAAAGCTTGACCACTGAAATTTTCCCATCTACCTATGCCTTATTGAGAAGTAGACTAAGTCCTTCCATCACTAAAATAAAAAACAGAAGGGATAAGGGTCATCCTTTCCTCAGACCTCTCCCACTCTAGAAGAAAGGAGTAGGCCCACCATTGATCAATATCGCAAAGGAAGTTGTGTTAACACAACTCATAATCCAATTTGTTAGCAGCAATCCAAAACCTGTTTAAAGAGGAATCATCCGAAGGAAATACCGGTTTACACAATCATAGGCCTTCTATAGATCCAATTTTAGAATAAGAGATCTTGTATTCTTCAATTTGATTTTGTGAACACATTCTTGTTTCATGTCGACCACATCCAGAATATGTCTTCCCTTCAAGAACCCCAGTTTCTCCCCGGATAATGACTCAGATAGGAATGGATTTATCCTATTGGCTATAATTTTTGCAATAATGTTATAAGAGATATTACAAAGGGCAATGGGTCTGAAATCCCCAAAGCTAATGGGTTTTCTCACTTTTGGGATGATAACTAGAAAGGTCGATCTTAATAACCTTTCCATAGTACCATTCTGCTTGGACTCCTCCACTGCATCCAAAATTTCATCCCCTACTACATCAAAGAAATAGAGGAATAATTCCAGTGTCCAATCGTCCAAGCTAGGAATTTTATCGTTGGAAAAACCCTTTAAGATTGAAAGAATTTATTTTATGGTATAGGGTCTCTCGAGAATCTCAATATCATGCTCAACAACATAGCAAGGAACCTATTGAACTATGCTCACATGTTCAATAATTGTGTTCTATCCAGATTTAGAATAAAATCCTTTAAAATGTCTCATTGGTTTTGTAACCAGTGCCTCCTAACTTGAGTGGAAAGCACCATTTTCATCAAATATCTCCCATATAGTTTTTTGGTTTTTCCTGTGGCTCACAAAATGATGGAAATAATTTTTATTCTGGTCACCCTTTTGTAACCAAGTCTCTCTACTCTTTTTTCTCCATGATTCTTCTTTGGCAAGTAGGAGCTTAATTTGGGCCTCTTCTAGCTCTTTGATTTGGAGATCTACTTCTGCCAAATCAATCCTAGAAGCTTTGGTATGATAGCATCTCTCTAGTTTCTCCTTGACTGTGAGTAACTCAATAAGTTTGTTTCACCTTTGTTCTTTCACCCACGTAGTCACTCTAATTTTAAGTTCTTTCAGTTTCCTGGTAAGTTTTCTAAGAGATGAATTTTCATCCTCATAATCACTTGAGTTCCAAACCTCATGTACTAGAGAAAGAAACCCCACTTCCCCTAGCCAAATAAGGTTTAGCTTGAAAGGGTAAGAAACCTTCCTAAGGCCACCAGCAAGCTAGATGAGCACGATATCATGGTCTGAGACATACTGGTAAGCCACCCAAGTTCTATATTTCCCAATCGACAAGATCAGGTCCTCCAATAAGTAAATATGATCCAGACACTTTTCTATGGCCTCCATACCGCTTATTCCATTGTGCCAAGTAGGTAGACAATATATTGTCTCAGTGTCAACTAACCCATGAGCCTTGAAGATAGTTTTAAAGTACCCTTCCAATAGATCTATACATGCTTTGGAGTCCCACACTCCCCCAACAAATACTATAAAATTTAGATCTCCAATAACAATTAGATGATTTGAGTCTAACTAACCACTGTTAATATCCTTATCCCAAAAGGATTTTCTATCTATGCATGGGTCGTAACAGTTCACTAATGTCACTGACCGATTAGCCTCTAGAAGCATACCTGTCAGAAGAATGCAGACACAAGTTATAAAAGGTGGAAGAGTGAAATTTGAGGGATCTCGCACCACACAAAGGCCCCCATACCGACCCACATATTCCACAACACAAACCAACCAAATGGGTTGTAAAGACATCACAAACGCTCTGGATTTTTCTTCCTCAATGAGGGCTTCTTGAAAAAGATTAATATCAAGAAAAATGCTCGCGATTAACCTGTGGAGGGAGTTTAATTTTGAATCCCCTCGTACTTCCCTAAGATTTAATGAGAGGAGTAACATTATTTGGCCCTGGATAGGGATTCAAAGTCTCTAAGATCCCCTTGATCAGATCTGTTATTGTCATGGTTATTTGAAATCTTGACACTATCAAGCACTTTTTTCCATGCACTTCTCATTTTTAAGGGAGAGATATCACTCCCCAGGCCCTTCGACCAAGTAACCTGCTTCTCATCTTTATCCTTGCTAATTGGTTCCCGGCCCCCATTTCTAATAGAGAAAGTTTCCAGCTCTCGTCTAATATCAGTACACCCCCTAAACATAGGCAGGGTTAGTGGTGCATCAATATCCTAAAAGGTTGGGACAAGTGATTCAAGGACTGACCTCAATGAGATCTCCCCTACTTCTGACTCCCTCATACCCTGAAACTCCCTACCCCACACTTCAATTTTTGTTGTAAGATTGTCAGTTCCTTGACTATCCATAGGTGGTTTTAAAGTCTTATTAGAACTCCCATGAATTAAGAAGGTGACCAAAATCCCTTGAGTTTCTACCCTTTCTGTGGCTCTATCCAGACTAACAAGTAGAGGCACATCAGGATGGGAAGCATGAACTAGAAACACTGAATGCCTTAAGTTGTCAATATCTAAGGTTGTCAAAGTAGAGTAAAAGGAGGGGAAAATATTATTGATCTTACCCACTTATGGATCATGTGTTGGAGAAGACGTGGCTTCCTCCTCTGTCATAGCACCTTCCCCACTCCATAAATATTCCACCCCGAGAGACTCGTTGTGTGCCTACTTTATGAGCATGGAAGACTCAGATTCCTCCTTTGGCGTGTACCATGGACATCTTTTGCACAAATGTTCCATTTTTCGAAATCATGAGCATATGAAATGGATACCCAAGTAGTCCAACTTATGTCTGTAGACCCTCTTGCACCATTAAATATCCAGAGCCTCCAATAGTCCACTATCAATGTCCAATTCAACCAAGATTTTCCCTATTCTCTTCTTATTCCCTTTGAGCACCTCTTCGTCAACTAAGATGAATATTCCTAGCTCATTTCCTATAGTTGCTAGTGCTTTAGCATTCCATAATTGTAACCATAATACAGGGAGGAGGACCCATAAGTGTCTATGTTCAAAATACTCAGTTACTGAGTCAAAACTAACCCTCCATATCTTCAACATCAGACTTCCTCCACTTATGGTCTAAGTTTGTTTTAATATTTTCATTGTGTCCTCTGGTGAGTTAAATAGAAAATAGAACCAACCCCTTGTAAGGGTCACAATCTCTGAATAATATCCTAGCAATGGAGCCCAGGTATTTGTCACCCACTACTGGATGCCCAGTTTGCATGGAGCTTTGTAGGAGAGTCTTCTTACCAACGCACAGAGTGCCAACCTACAACTCTCTTACATCCTGTCGTCTCCTCCTACAACCATTTTTATTTTGTATTTATCTGGTTTCCATGGTTTCGACCCTTTCCAATTCCTTCTGTCATGGTTGTGTTTATCTCCCTTTCTGACAAGTGGAGTGCTTCCTACAATCCTATCATGTATAGCTTGTTGTTTTTTCACATTGTCACCCAGACTCCTATGTGTCTCTCCAGCACCAACTCTAATATTTTATTTCTGTTGGGTTCCTATTCCTGTGCTATCAACTTCAACATGATCTTTCAAGAAACCCATGCATGTCTCCCTTCCTCTGTCTCCAAAGGCTCGATGCCTTAACTCTTCATACGCGACGAAGAGTCCTACTTTACTCCATAGTGCCTCATCCTCAATTCTCATGAGTGTGTCGACCTTAGGTTCCATTAGGAATTTTCTTCAAGAAGTGCCACCTGCCTCCCTTGTTATCTCTTCAGCTCTTCTCTGATAGACACGACTGACCACGTTAGTGCCCCTTTCTCAATGACTGCAGGATAGTTAATACTTGTTTTGCCTCTAGTTCATCGTCATCCTTCCTGAATACCCTTCAATAATGCATAATAACCTCTCCTTCTACCTGGGTTGGTTATCTTGCATTTGAAATCACTCATCCACCCCACCATTATCGCATGGTTCGCCCCCCACAGAGAAGTGTTAAACACTAACATGTACTTATTGGCATAACACAAGTCAAGTTGTATGTTGCATAACAGGTTACTTATTTTTCTCATGAAATTTTTTTTTAACTTCTTTCAAATGAATTTGAAAAATTGATTTGATAAGATTTTTTTCCTCAATATTCCATATCTATTAAAAACATTTAACTTCTATATTCCATAGTGATTGATATGAAGATTAGTTTAAAAAAAACTTATATATATATATATATATATGAATTTTTTTATAAATTATTATGCTTTAATTCACATCATTGAACTTATATTAATAATAGTGACTTTAATTTATATTTTTAATAATTCTTTTATAAACTACTTAAATTTTTATATTTTTTAATAATCGCTTAAAAATTTCTTTTAAATTACTATAAGCTTTCAATTAATTTTATATTTATATATTTATGATATGCTTTTAATTTATATCTTTGTTAGTTACCAACTTGACATTAAAATTAGGATGTATTTTAAATTAATTATATCCTTTATATATATAATTGAGGATCTGTTTGAAATTACTTTAATAGTTTATATAGAGAGAGAAGTGTATCTTAAATTATTTAATAATTTACATCTTAAATATATATTTATTATAAAAATTCATTTAAATTTTATAATACATTACATTTATATATTTATTATATGTTTTTAATAGTTTTAATTTTTTGAATATGGTGTAAAAAGATGAAATATAGAAAATTGAATTATCTTATACAACTTTTATTTATAGAAATTATGAATAACTATGTGAAATTTGAGTTTACCATGGAATTTCCTTCCAAAAACTTGTATAATTGTAGAGAACTCATTGTTCTAGTGGGGTGTTTTTTTTCAAAGTTTATAT
>JZKD02S2229431.1:383637-405673 GCA_000966675.3 Picea glauca
TGATGAGTCTCAAGAGATCATACCCACAACTGTAGAATATGTACATGCTCATACACCTGTGCACATCCCAGATGCACCTGTAGAAACCATAGTGAGACATAAGCCTCCTGCTTTGCCTCCTACTCCTGCTAAACCTCTAGATGTTTGTAAGCCCCTTGCTTCATCTCCTTTGCTTGCAAAATTCCCAGACCGATACAAGCCTCTAGAGTTTCCTCCTATTCTCCATGACCTCCCTGTCAATTACATTAATAATCTGCCTAGGTTTGATGGAGAAAATGAGAAGATCATTGCTGAAAAGCATATTCAAAACCTTGAAGATTTCCTTGACCTTTATGAGGTTGAAGATGATGATGTCTGCATCAGAATGTTTTCCCTGTCTCTTGGAGGTAAAGTCAAAGATTTGTTTAAGAACCTTCCTGCTGCAAGCATCAGAAACTTTGATCAGCTCATGCAAGTGTTCTTGGATAGGTGGGTAATCAGGGTAAATGTTTTCCTTATCCTAGAAGAGTATGAGCACTTGAAAAGAAAGCCAGGGGAGATAGTACATCAGTTTTCAGCCAGATTCAATAAGGTATATCATGCAATACCTTTTGATATAAGGCCACCCCCAGGATCATCCCACTTGCATTACCCAGACGCCTTCGATCCTGAGATGACGTTTCAGTTAAGAGAAAGGAACACTGCAAGCCTTGAAGAAATGCAGATAATTGTAGTTGATGTAGAGACTAACTTACTGATCAAGAGGTCACGGTTGAAGGATAAAGAAATGGAGCAGCTGAAGTCATCAGAAGATAAACTGGAGATTTTGGCCAGAGCCATGGAAAAGATGATGCAGAAGATTAACATAAAAGATGAGCTTATTGTCCGAGGACACCATGTTCCACTGATATCAGAGAAAGAAAAGATTTGTGTTCCCAAACATGCTACTGCACACCCTTGGTACCATGTTTTGAATGATGATTTGTTCATGTATTCAATTCATGTCATAGTCAAAGATGAAGCTCCATCTCAACTTGTAGAGGAGAAACCGGCTGATATGATGTGCATGTTCGACGACATTCCTTACTTGGATTGTCCACCCAAGTGGGATTAGTATGATGACGATCAGGAAGTTGAAATAGAGGTTGATTGTTTAGAGAAATTGACAGCATGTCATTGGCAGGAAGAAGATCATTTACCGTTCAGATGCAACAATCGGCCCTTGCACAATAGTCATGACAGTGATGGGGATGAGACAGAAAATCTCAGAGTAAGTGAAATCACTTTGCCCATATGTTTCTCATCTCTTCAATTTATGAAAAGAAACTCTAGGCTAGTTGTAAATAGTGAACACATAAGTTCCTATGACCAATCAATTGACGATATCATTAAATATATGGAGGTTGTTCTAAACCTAGAATTGCAACAATTGCCCTCTTTCAATTTTCAAATTCTTGATGATAACTTAGAGCCTGAGACAAATTTTGAATTAATCCAAAAGAACTCTATACCAGTGTTCTTTAAATCATTTCAAGTTTTGAAGGAGACTCTTGGACATGTGTTGAAGGATGAATACAGAAACAAGCAGGAAATTTCATTTGAGTCAATGCAGCAGTCTTGTCATTCCTTTCAGGATCCAATAGCTAATCAGTTGGATGGCATGTGTGGTCAAAATTATTCTTCATTCTCTAGTCATGAGATAAAAAGTTGTTATGATATTGACATGATCAGGCAGTCAGTTACAGAGGTGTGTTCAGTAAAGGCATCATTCCATAAACCATCAGAGCATCCATAGTCAGATGAGGAAGTATCGAAAGACACAGAATGCATAGCTGAAAAATCGAGTCTTGATGCTGAGTTGTTTGAGGTTGAAAACCAAAAGATGGGCCAAACCTATGTTGATCCTGTAGCTGCCTATATGGAGAAATTTTTTAATGCAGGATATTTTTTTGTTGCTGATGTTTTTCCTATTGTTTGGATTGATCAAATCTTATGCAAGGAAAATCAGGGTGGAAGTTACTCTCAAGCACGAGTAACATACTCATTTCTGAGTTTCCTCACAGACGGTGAAAGAACAGAGCCACTAAATCAACTACTGGATTGGCTCCATTGGCATTTTTCCATTACCTAGCTGAGCAATGATCGCAGTAGGGTAGATAGGTAGGAAAATGAATAAGTTCAGCATTCTGATCATCTCTTTTTCAGTAGTGTTCATTTGATTTCATTTCAGTCGCAAGATCAAAACAAGTACAGGTTGCAGAAATAAGATTTTGGGGGCAGCCCAATGAGCAGCTGGTCGGTGAAATTCAGAGTTCATGGATTCTAAACACCTCCTTTAGAGCTATTTTCCCCAGGTGGAGCCTATGTTAGAACCCTATATAATAGGGGATCATTTTTGCTGACTAATATGTATCTATTTCTGGCACATGTGTTCGCTCATGACACATGGCGAAGGCGGCGAAAAGCACCCGACACTGACCAAGCATAAGATGAGTGTTTGCGCGCAAGTTTCAAATCTAGTTTCGGCTTCTTTCTTTTAGCAAAAAAACAGTGGATTGGTTTGAAATGGTAGAAGGTAATTCTTTTCGGCAAGTGTGAAGTTTGGTTTATTAGCCTAACTTAGGTTTTTATAATCTATTTTGGAGAATTGAGCAAAATTTTTCACCCTCGGCCTTTGTGCAAAGCTTTAATCTTGTTTATCAAGTTATAAATTTTAGCAAAAGGTATAGTGGCCTAGGGTCAACCTCCGAATGATCGACACCAAGAAGAAGCACCATTTCGTGCACCTACAGCAAACACACAAACCAAAGTCAACACTAACACCAAACCCCAAATCCCAACCTTGGGCTCACTTCGTTGGCATAACATGTAACTCCTGTGTTATAAAAATGCCAAATGTCCAGTCTACCATATGCATGTGGGATTAATTCCCAAACTCTAAAAAATAAAAAACAGAGTTATTCTATGCGCTCCTTGTCACCATTATCACCGCTTTCGCAAGTCAGAACAGGATATACACCAGTTGAGATCATTTCAAGGAAAGGTAGAATCAAATGGAGACCCAGTCCAATTCAGATGAAGTTGTGAAAATGGCAATGGATAACGGTAGTCTAGATGTGAAAATCATTCACAGTGGGATTAATCTCTGTGGAGTTCTTCACATGTACTCAGGCAATGGCGATGCATGTTACGCTGAAAACTCTGACAGACAGAGGAATGTCTTCCAGGTATTCCAGCCTATCTTTGAGGCAGCCCTTCAGAAGCTTACATTTCCCAAAGAGGGTCCTCTCAGAATTGCATATCTCAGGTGTGCAACAGGTATAAACACAGTATCACACGTTGATTTTGTTGTCAAAACACTCACAAATCTATGTGGGAATGGCTATCATTCTCATGGAAGGGGCTTAATGCCTGAGTTACAGGCTTATATTTCTGATTTGTCTCCCAATGAATTTAATGGGCTCTTCAATCTGCTGGACCAGCGTGGCCATTCTCGTTATTTTGTTGCTAGTGTACCCGGATCCTTTCACAACGTTTTGTTCCCGAGAACGACCATTCATGTCTTCTTCTCTGTCATGGGGCTTCATTGTCTTTCATAGGTGCCTGAAGCGGTTGTGCAGAAAGTTTCACCCTTATACAACGAAGGAAGAGTATGAATCAACAGAGGCATGCAAGATATTGCAGAAGCTTATTCGAAGCAATCTGAAAAGGACCTCAACACTTTCATCAATTGCAGAGAAAGTCTCTCTGGGAGGTGATTTCCATGGCCACGACTTTGGAGATGCATGGGACGAGCTCGTCACACAGGGAATAATCAGCTCAGATCTGAGAGATTCTTTCAACCTTCCATGGTACTTTCCGAATGCAGATGAGCTGAGATAGGCAGTGAAGAACTGTGGCACTTTTGATATTGAAAGCTTGCATGTCTGCGAGGGGATGCCGAGCATGCCCGAGGAGGATTTTAAGGAGTATATAAGGGATCCAAAGATGTTCGGGTGTATAAAGTTAAATCTGGTAAAGAGCTTTGTGGGCAGTTTGGTTGAAGCCCACATTGGCAAGGATTGTGCAAACATGTTTTTCCAGACATTTGCAGAGAAGGCCGCAATGCTTCTCCATTGCAATCCGCCTTGTAGATTGGTCACCTGCACAGTCGCCTCACTTATTAGAAGTTAGTGTATTGAACAGTTGTGAATGGAATAAATTTATGATAAATTTCAGAGCGGGGAAGGCAGGGACAATTACATGAGATAATTGCATGGTTTATGGTGGTCACGCAAGGATAAAAAGGAAACAACCAAGAAGTGAACTCTGCTGGTTAGATCTGAAAGAAGAAAGTAGTGTTTGTGTTATCATCGTATGAAGCAACTTATGTTCATTTAAGATTCAAGATATTCATATCTGTAACGTAACGTAATGTCTGTAATGTAAATTTTAACATTCAGCGTCCAATGTAACTTGACCCCTCACTCCCTCATGTCACCTCCTCCTCTCCCACGTCACTCCACATAATAACCCACTCACCTACCCCCACGTACCCCCTACACCCTACCTACGTCACTCCACTCAATTCCCCTCACCTTACGTCATCCCACATCACTTTCCACTCATACATGCAACTCCCACCCCCACATTACCCATACACTATACTACCATGCATTTTCATTTACCCCGCACCCCATCCACTATATCCCGAAACAATCAACGCACCGTGTTTAATTCCGGACCCCCCTGTGAGTTCGACATTTAACGAGGGGGGGGGGGTCCAGAATCAAAATAAACCCCATGCTAATTTGAATGGCTTAGAATTGAGCACCGAGATTAACGACCTAGGTTCAATTATGGACCCCCCTGGGCGTTCGACATTTAATGAGGGGGGGGGGGTCCGGAATACCGCCCTTCCGCCAAAAAAACCACTTTTGCACATTTTTATCATTTTTTGCCTATCTTACCACGTCCCCTTCCAGGTCAGTTTTTGGGAAAATGGAGACGGATTTTAAAAATCCAAGAGAGTTTTTTTCTCAGAACAAGATGAGGAACAAAAGCCTTTTTCAGTTTTTTCAACGGAGATACGAGACGGGATATTCAAAGACATCTTCAAGACCTATTTTTCCATATTTTCAATTGTCCGTTTCAGTCCCGATCTTTCAAGCGCTGTCACGGTCAGCTGGGGACGAATTGGGTGAAACTGAAAGAGGTTTTTGTCCAGAACATGCCCATATAAAACAACCTCTTTCAGTTTTCACTCAGGTGTCATCATTGAGGAAAAAATCACGTCTGTTCGGACCCCTTTTTTCGTAGAAACCGGTCCGTTTTTTATGGCAGAAAGCTCCAAATTTGGTGGGAGTGGTGGCTATTTTTGGCCAAGGCGGTTAAACCGACTCTCAGAAATTGATGAGGTGATTTACCCTATTTATTTGGATTATCTTAATGTAAAATGGTTCGACCTGTGAGTCTCCGGGAGCACGGGACTGTGGGTTATGTATGACCAGAGAAACTTTTTCTTCTCTGTAACTTTTAGATAATCAATTCAGAGATGTGCAAGTTGTTCTCAGGATTCTTGTGTAGAGATATTGGTGGTGTTTTTATTCTTTTTTAATGTATTTCCTGTCTTCTTTACAGTCTGTTTTCATTTCTTATTTCCAGAAGGAAAGTAATAGGGGCATAATTTATTATCAGATACTCTTCCTCTCATCTTGTGGTGATCTTGATGTTTATCTTCTAAAGGCTAGGTCAGGAATTCTTAACTGCTCCTATGCCTGGTTTTTTCCTCAACTATTTCTCCCTCTGATCCATGCCATTAAAACTTAAATTGATCCAATGTTTCTGCTACCTTGCCCTGTGTAACAGTCTTGTCCAGATCTGAGATGTGAATCTCATTGTTTACAGTGCATACCCCATCTACCCAATGGCCCTCCTGGCTGTTCCACACCATCATTTAAAAACCCCAACCCATCTTCTTCATAACTAGCCTAATACCTCCTCAAACAAAGCTACATCAGACAGAGAGATCCCTTTCTGAGTCTTGGAGGGCTAGATCCAAGACTCGAAGCGGTTTTGATGTTGCCTCTGTGACTGCCTCACAGCCTTGGGCAAATTACAGAGTGCTAACAGATGCTACAAAGGAAAGCAGAAGATCAAGAGCTGGGATAGAATGATCGCGAAGATGAAGGTGAAATTCATCCCTAGAGATTACCAAATTACTCTATTCAGGAGGATGCAAAACCTGAGACAAAAACTAATGACAGTGAAAGAATACACTGAAGAATTCTACAAGTTGAACATCAGGGCAGGTCATCGGGAAAGAGATGATGATAAAGTAGCCCGATACATGAATGGCCTGAGATATGATATCCAGGATGAGATGAGCATGGTAACCATCCGAACGGTGGAAGATGGTCATCAGATGTCTCTGAAGGCATAAGAGAAGCTGAGCCAAAAGAAGGGTCAGAGAGGTCGAGGCAGAAGTCAACCCAGAGGCAAATCAGTTGCCCAGAATAAATATCAAAATCCCAAGGAGGACTGGAAGAAACCTCAGACTCTAACTGAGAGAGGTGGAACCTCACAGCGAGGCCAATATGCTGAACAGAGAGGACAACATACTGAATAGAGAGGAGATTATGCTGATAATAATACTTTTCCTCGTACTAGAGGTAGAGGAAGAGGAAGAGGTGGAGTAATAACATGCTTCACATGTGGAAAGAATGGGCACAAGTCTTATGAGTGTCCAGATAAAAATAAGGAGAGTGGAGAAGCTCACATCACCGAAGCACAGAGGTGGGATGTTGAGGGGCAAGACGCTGAAGGCAGAAGATCACTGATGATGAGAAAATATCTTTTGACACCAGAGAAGGAGGAGGAGAGTTCATTCCAAAGAACCTGACTTTTTTGGATTGCTTGCAAGACCAAGGATAGGGTATGCAAGGTTATTGTAGACAGTGGTAGCACGGATAATCTCATTTCAACCGAGATGGTAGAAAAGCTGGAGCTGGAGACGATTGATCATCCAAGACCATACAAAATTTCATGGCTACAAAAAGGACATCAGGTAACTGTCACAAAACAGTGTTTAGTTGAATTCAAGATAGGAGGATATAATGATAAGATACTCTGTGATGTTATTCCTATGGATGTTTGTCATCTATTGCTGGGTAGGCCATGGCAATATGATAGGAATGCGATTCATGATGGGAGAATGAACACATACACCCTGGAGAAGAATGGGCGGACTCATATGTTGCTTCCAATTAAGGATAAGGAAGTGAAAATGGAAGTAAGCAACATTGTACTTCTCATGAGTGGGAAGGAGCTTCTTATAGAGGTTAAGAAGGAGGAGGATCCAGAGTTCATTGTGGTCAGGAAACTGAAGGATGGATGATCTGATGGATTGCTTGAGTGGAGTAAAGTATTTTTAAAAGATTGATTTGAAAAGCAGTTATCATCAAATCCGCATGAGAGAAGGTGATGAATGCAAGACAGCATTCAAAACCAATGAAGGGTTGTATGAATGGCTTGTTATGTCGTTTGTCTTAACAAATGCACCAAGTGCCTTCATGAGGGTGATGAATGAAGTCCTGAAGGAGTTCATCGGAAAATTTGTTATCATATATTTGGATGACATACTAGTTTTCAGTAAAACAGTGGCAGAGCATCTTAAGCATTTGGCTAGATGCAGAAATTACAACAGGAGAAGCTATTGATAAACATGAAAAAATCCTCATTCATGAAGACAGAGCTCATTTACCTGGGATTTGTTATTTCGGAAAATGAGTTGAGGATGGATCTAGATAAGGTGGAGGTAATCAAGAATTGGCCATCACTGAAGAATATCCTTGAGGTGAAAAGTTTTCACAGATTAGCTAGTTTCTACCAGAAGTTCACCAGGAATTTCAGTGGAATTAGTGCAGCGATGATGGATACAGTGAAGAAAAGACACACGTCTTTTCACTGGACTGAAGAGGTTGAAAAGATTTTTAATCTTTTGAAGAGGAGGATCATGGAACAACCACTTTTGGTGTTGCCTGATTTTCAGAAGACATTTCAGGTGAAATGCGATGCGAGTGGGTTCACAATCGGGGCAGTCTTGAGTCAGGAAGACAGGCCGATAGCATATTTGAGTGAGAAGTTGAATGAAGCAAGAGTGAAGTACTCCACTTATGATAAGGAGTTTTATGCTATCATATAGGCATTGAAGAAATAGAGACATTACTTGATCCCGAAAGAGTTTGTCCTATACAGTGACAATCATGCACTGTAGTTTGTGACTCAACAGGAAAAGTTGAATCAAAGACACGTCAAATGGGTTAAGTATATGCAGAATTTCACTTTTGTGATTAAACATATTTCTGGTACTGCTAACAAAGTTGTTGATTCTTTGAGCAGGAAGTGTTTCCTATTACAGTAGTTCAAAGTCAAAACGTTGGGTTTTGATGATCTCAGGGACATGTACGCAGATGATTAGGATTTTAAGGAAGCGTATGAAGCAACTGAGAATCCAATTCTCAAGGATAGAAGCCAATGGACAGAATACGTGATCTAGGAAGGATTACTGTTTAAAGGTAATCAACTGTGTATTCCGAAATGCTCCATGTGGGAGAATTTACTGAAGGAGAAACACAGTGGAGGATTGGCAGGGCACTTTGGTCATGACAAGACATTCGCAAAATTGAATGAGTCATATTTTTGGCCAAGAATGTGAGCAGATGTCAAGAGATTCATGGACAGATGTAGAATTTGTCAACATTCAAAGGGAAGGAGATAGAATGTGGGGTTTTATCAACCATTGCCCATACCAGAAAGGCCATGGGATGCAATCAACATGGATTTCATATTGGGGGTGCCAAGAACACAAAGAGGGTTTCTTTCAATCTTTGTGGTGGTGGATAGATTTTCCAAGATGGCACACTTCATTCCATGTCAAAAGACCAGTGACACAACTCACATTGCGAATCTATTTTTCAAGGATGTCATTCGACTTCACGGTTTGCCAAGTATAGTTTCGGATCAAGATACAAAATTCATAGGGCACTTTTGGAGGACCTTATGGAAGAAGCTGGGAACTAACTTGTCATTTAGTTCGGTTTATCATCCTTAGATGGATGGATAGACAGAAGTAGTAAACAGAAGTCTGGGAGACTTGCTGAGAAGCTTGGTGATAGAACACCATGGCCAGTGGGACAACATATTACCACAGGAAGAGTTTGCTTATAATGACTCAGTTAACAAGAGCACAGGGCAAAGTCCATTTCAGATTGTCTATGGCATGCAGCCGAGAGGAATTTCTAAATTGAGGGATTCAGAACAGACTGCAACTAGGAGCGCTAGTGCAGAATATTTCGCAGAGCAGATGAAAGAACTTCATAGCCAAGTGAAGCAACGACTGCTGAATTCGAGCCAGGAATATAAGCGCAGAGCAGACCAACACAAGAGACAACTTTAGTTCAAGGTTGTTGACTTGATTCTGGAACATTTGAGGAATCAAAGGTTCCCAAGAGGAACATATAATAAACTGGAGATGAATAAAATTGGACCATGTAAGGTCTTGAAGAAATTTGGGGCGAATGCTTATGAGATTGAATTACCCGGTGGGATCGGAATTTCTCTGATATTCAATATCTCAGATTTGTACCCATATAAAACTGAGGAAATAGGGACTGGAATTGAGCAGCTAGTGATCTAGTGGACAAAGTAGATGCCAGTTAAAAATAAGCCACAGATGGAGCGCATACTGGATAAAAGAGTAAGCAAGAAGACCAAGCGAAAAGAATACTTTAAATATTTGGTCAAATGGAAGGGTTGTCCAGTTGAAGATGCTAGCTGGGAAGACGAAGCAGAGATCTAGAGGCATGGATAGACCATGTGTGAGCTGATGGATAGGAGCCCATGAAAATTTTTCAATCCAGGGAGTATGATGCAGGAGCATATCAAGCGAGCCAGTGCAGGAGAAAAGGACAGTTGGACAAGCGCCAACGCAAATTTTGAAATTACCTTGAAATTGATGCGCCATCTTAAATAAGATAATTAAGAGGGAGCACACTTGTAAAAATGTAAACAGACTTTGGGTGATTTGTTCTCATCCTTAGTAGGTAGAAGGTCTGCCGCAAGGAGTGCGTGCAAGGGTTTTTCTAGAAGGAACAGAATTGAGAAAGTTTAGAAGGATTTGAACCTTTGAAGGAGCCGAAGGAAGGCATAGTGATGAGGGACCACAAGAGGACGATTTCTCAGAGGAAGAACGGACAGTTGAACTTCTCTAAGGAGAAACTGTGAAGTCTCATGGGTCGTTAGATCTCACGGAGGAGTAAGGAAGATATGGTGATCATTCCTAAAAAAAAAGGGGGGTTCAAAGATCAGGAGGGGCAGGACCGTAGATCCGATCCATGAGGGCATTCAGATTTACACGAGGATACCTGTATCGGGATTTCATGGGTTGAAGTTCTGAAAATATAGCAACGAGAATTGCGATATCATGAAACATGAAATCTCAAAGGCTAAGGGGATTGTGTGGGCCACAGTGGGGTCAGCAAGTGAACAGGTGGCGCACTCTTGACAAGAAGTCAATTCAATTGACGGTTTCAGAGTTTCGTGGGGTAAAGTCCCAATTCTTTTGCATTAGGATTCGCGATACCACGAAGTCTGAAATGTCGATGAAGTGAAGTGGTGTTGAAAGGTGAACCACACAAGTGTATTGGAGTTTCAGAAAATTGGGATTCGGGAGTCAGGGAGACAAGTTTCTCGACATTGCGATCGTCGAAATCGTGATAAGGAAAATCTCGAAAAGGGAAGAGGAAAGGTCAGATTTGATTGTTTTGGGTTTCAGGTTTCCAAGAGCCCAATGCTTGACCACTGGATTTGCAAAGTTGCGAAGTCCGATCTCCCAAGTGTAAAGAGGGGATCCCGTGAGAGTTTGTTGTGGGTGCAGATTTCCCGATAGGGAAATAGAAGAACCATTTAGAGTTCTTTGGGCCAGTGGTAAAGGAAATATCCTATGTTGACGTGGACCTTCTGACCTGTAGGTTGAGAGGTTGTGAGCGTCGAGGGACACATTTTTTTGGTATCAGAGCACAGAAAGGTTATTTGCTTTTTGTAGTAGAGAAGGAAAGTGAATTCACCATGTAGCCAAGGAGAAGGGACAGGAAAACACCCGATCCACTAGAGGAGAGGGAAATGTCGAGAAGAAGAGGTAGGCATATGACAGATCCAGCTATGGAGAGAGAGATGCATCATCTACGAGCCAGACTCGAAGACATGGAGACAGCGCAAAGACGCACAGTCAGTGCGGGGGATCTTAGTGATTCCGAGAGTGAAATTGAGGCTGAAGTTGCAGTTGAAGATGCAGTAAATGAACATTTGATCATAGCTATTGCAAGAATGGGTGCAAGAGTGAAAATGGAAATTCCAGTTTATGAAGGAAACTTGGATGCAGAGGAGCTTCTAGACTAGATTAGAGCTCTCGACACATACTTCAACTATGCAGATGTCGAGGAGGACAAGAAAGTCAAGCATGTTGTCACGAGGTTGAAAGGACATGCAGCATTGTGGTAGGATGAACTACAAGCTGACAGACGTTGCAAAGGAAAGCAGAAGATCAAAATTTAGGATAGAATGATCGCGAAGATGAAGGCGAAATTCATCCCCAGAGATTACCAAATTACTCTGTTCTAGAGGATGCAAAACCTGAGACAGAAACTAATGACAGTGAAAGAATATACTGAAGAATTCTACAAGCTGAACATCAGGGCAGGTCATCGAGAAAGCGATGATGAGAAAGTAGTCAGATACATGAATGGCCTGAGATATGATATCCAAGATGAGATGAGCATGGTAACCATACGAATGGTGGAAGATGCTTATCATATGGCTCTGAAAGCGGGAGAGAATCTGAGCCAAAAGTAGGGTCAGAGAGGTCGAGGTAGAAGTCAACCCAGAGGCAAATCAGTTTCCCAGGATAAATATCAAAATCCCAAGGAGGATTGGAAGAAACCTTAGACTCGAACTGAGAGAGATGGAACCTCACAGTGAGGGAAATATGTTGAACAGAGAGGGCAACATACTGAATAGAGAGGATATTATGTTGATAATAATACTTTTCCTCGTACTAGAGGTAGAGGAAGAGGAAGAGGTGGAGTAATAACATGCTTCACATGTGGAAAGAATGGGCACAAGTCTTATGAGTGTCTAGATAAAAAGAAGGAGAGTGGAGAAGCTCACATCACCGAAGAACAGAGGTGGGATGTTGAGGTGGAAGACACTGAAGGTGGAATATTGTTGATGATGTGAAAATCTCTTTTGACACCAAAGAAGGAGGTGGAGAGTTCAGTCCAAAGAGCCAGAATTTTTTGGACTGCTTGCAAGACCAAGGATAGGGTATGCAAGGTCATTGTAGAAAGTGGTAGCATGGATAATCTCATTTCAACCGAGATGATAGAAAAGTTGGAGCTGGAGATGATTGATCATCCAAGCCCATACAAAATTTCATGACTACAAAAAGGACATCAGGTAACTGTCACTAAACAGTGTTTAGTTGAATTCAAGATAGGAGGATATAATGATAAGATACTCTCTGATGTTATTCCTATGGATGTTTGTCATCTATTTCTATGTAGGCCATGGAAATATGATAGGAATGTGATTCATGATGGGAGAATGAACACATACACCCTGGAGAAGAATGGGTGGACTCATATGTTGCTTCCAATTAAGGATAAGGAGGTGAAAATGGAAGTAAGCAACACTGTACTTCTCATGAGTGGGAAGGAGCTTCTTACAGAGGTTAAGAAGAAGAGGATCCACAGTTCATTGTGGTCAGGAAACCGAAGATTTTTTTGACCAACACAAGGGTGGATGATTTACTAGAAGAGGTTCAGGAACTGCTGGAAGAGTTCGTTGATATAGTAGTGGACGAATTACCTCATACATTGCCACCGATCAGAAGTGTGTCACCATATTGATCTCATACCAGGAGCTAGTTTGCCAAACAAAACCGTGTACAGATTGATGCCGCAAGAGAATGAAGAGGTTAAAAGGAAAGTCTATGAGTTGTTGGACAAAGGTTTGGTTATAGAAAGATTGAGTCCGTGTGCTATTCCGATAGTACTCAGTCCGAAGAAATATGGAGGCAAGAGGATGTGTACTAACTTGAGGGAAATTAATAAGATAACCATCAGGTATATATTTCCATTGCCAAGGACGGATGATCTAATGGACTGCTTGAGTGGATCAAAGTATTTTTCAAAGATTGATTTGAAAAGCGGTTATCATCAAATCCGCATGAGAGAAGGTGATGAGTGGAAGACAACATTCAAAACCAACAAAGGGTTGTATGAATGGCTTGTTATGCTGTTTGGCTTAACAAATGCACCAAGTACCTTCATGAGGTTGATGAATGAAGTCCTGAAGGAGTTCATCGGAAATTTTTTTATCGTATATTTGGATGACATACTGGTTTTCAGTAAAACAGTGGTAGAGCATATGAAGCATTTGGCTACAGTGATGCAGAAATTACAACAGGAGAAGTTGTTGATAAACATGAAAAAATCATTATTCATGAAGACAGAGCTTATTTACTTGGGATTTGTTATTTCGGAAAATGAGTTGAGGATGGATCCAGATAAGGTGGAGGTAATCAAGAATTGGCCATCACTGAAGAATATCTTTGAGGTGAGAATTTTTCACGGATTAGCTAGTTTCTACCGGAATTTCATCAGGAATTTCAGTGGAATTAGTGCAGCGATGATGGATACAGTGAAGAAAAGACACAAGTCTTTTCATTGGACTGAAGAGGCTGAAAAGAGTTTTAATCTTTTGAAGAGGAGGATCACGGAACAACCACTTTTGGTGTTGCCTGATTTTTGGAAGACATTTCAGGTGAAATGCAATGCAAGTGGGTTCGCAATTGGAGTAGTCTTGAGTCAGGAAGACAGGCTGATAGCATATTTCAGTGAGAGGTTGAACGAAGCGAGAGTGAAGTACTCCACTTATGATAAGGATTTTTATGATATCATACAGGCATTGAAGAAATGGAGACATTACTTGATCCCGAAAGAGTTTTTCCTATACAGTGACAATCATGCATTACAGTTTGTGACTCAACATGAAAAGTTGAATCAAAGACACGTCAAATGGGTTGACTATATGCAGAATTTCACTTTTGTGATTAAACATATTTCTGGTACTGCTAACAAAGTTGTTGATGCTTTGAGTAGGAAGTGTTTTTTATTGCAGTAGTTCAAAATCAAAACGTTGGGTTTTGATGATCTCAGGGACATGTACACAGATGATCAGGATTTTAAGGAAGCGTATGAAGCAGCTGAGAATCCAATTCTCAGGGATAGAAGCCAATGGACAGAATACATGATCTAGGAAGGATTATTGTTTAAAGGTAATCAACTGTGTATTTCGAAATGCTCCATGAGGGAGAACTTGCTGAAGGAGAAACACAATGGAGGATTGGCAGGGCACTTTGGTCACAACAAGATGTTCGCAAAATTGAATGAGTCATATTTTTGGCAGGGAATGTGAGAATATGTCAATATATTCATGGACAGATGTAGAATTTGTCAACATTCAAAGGGAAGGGGACAGAATGCAGGGTTTTATCAACCATTGCCCATACCAGAAAGGTCGTGGGATGCAATCAGCACGGATTTCATATTGGGGGTGCCAAGAACACAAAGAGGGTTTGATTCAATATTTGTGGTGGTGGATAGATTTTCCAAGATGGCACACTTCATTCCATCTCATAAAATCGGTGACGCAACTCACATTGCAAATTTGTTTTTCAAGGAAGTCATTCGACTTCACGGTTTGCCAAGGAGTATAGTTTCGGATCGAGATACAAAATTCATAGGGCACTTTTGGAGGACCTTATGGAAGAAGCTGGGAACTAACTTGTCATTTTTTTCAGCTTATCATCCTCAGATGGATGGACAGATAGAAGTAGTAAACGGAAGTTTGGGAGACTTGCTGAGAATCTTGGTGACAGAACACCATAGCCAATGGGACAACATATTACCACATGCAGAGTTTGCTTATAATGAATCAGTTAACAGGAGCACAAGGCAGAGTCCATTTCAGAATGTCTATGGCATGTAGCCGAGAGGAATTTCTGAATTGAGGGATTCAAAATAGACTGCAACTAGGAGTGCTAGTGCAGAAGATTTTGCAGAGGCAATGAAAGAACTTCACAGCCAGGTGAAGCAGCAACTGCTGAATTCGAGCCAGGAATATAAGCGTAGAGAAGACCAACACAAGAGACAACTTCAGTTCGAGATTGGTGACTTGATTCTGGGACATTTGAGGAAAGAAAGGTTCCCAAGAGGAACATATAATAAACTGAAGATGAAGAAAATCGGACCATGTAAGGTCTTGAAGAAATTTGGGGTGAATTCTTACGAGATTGAATTACCCGATGGGATCGGAATTTCTCCGATATTCAATATCTTAGATTTGTGCCCATATAAAACTGAGGAAATAGGGATTGGAATTGAGCAACTAGTGATCCAGTGGACAAAGAAGATTTCAGTTGCAAATAAGTTGCAGATGGAGCGCATACTGGATAAAAGAGTAAGAAAGAAGACCAGGCGGAAAGAATACTTTGAATATTTGGTTAAATGGAAGGGCCATCCAGTTGAAGATGCCAGCTGGGAAGATGAAGCGGAGATCCAGATCCATGGACAAACCATGTGTGAGCTCACGGAAAGGAGCCCATGAAATTTTTTCAAGCCAGGGAGTATGATGCAGGAGCATCTCAAGCGAGCTAGCGCGGGAGAAAAGGACAACTAGACAAGCGCCAGCGCAAATTTTGAAATTACCTTGAAATTGATGTGCCATATTAAACAATATAATTAAGAGGGAGCGCACTTGTAAAAATGTAAATGGACTTTGGGCGGTTTTCTCTCATCCTTAGTAGGTAGAAGGAAATTATGGTAGTTAATGTAAGTAGGAAAAATTGAATGTGTAGATTAGACAGTTTTAGAGCACAAGAGGGAAACGGGATATAGACACCCTCCTTATGTATTGTAACATTAATGAATGGGAGTGTATGAAGAGCATAGAAGAGAAGCAGAGTGTTTGGTAGTAGACTCCATGTACAAAAGTTCTGAATTAATACAAAGGAAGCTTTGATTCAGACTCATGGTGTTCATATATTCTTTATGTATGCATCTTTGAATGTTATGCTCCGGAATGTTGTTTTACTCTTTCCATCATGTAATTGATTTTATGTTGTGTATGAATGTTTTCTTGTTGAATGTCTGAAATCTGAGAGGAAAGGATAATGGAATGAGTTTCAATTGTTTCTCTATCTGAGCAAGAGTTCCTACAAGGAGTGCAGTTGAAGTGTCCGCAAGGAGTGCGTTGACAAGGGACTCGGGTAGTTTAGCTTTTGTTCTCATTCACACATAAGTGCAGTCAAGCATAGGAGCCGTGCAAGGAGTGCGTAGGCCAAGTAAAGTCTCAAAGTTTAGAATCTGAGTGAAGCATTGAAAGACTGTTGCTACAGGTCTGCGCAGAGTTAAAGGACTTTAACACTTAGGAGTGCTTGAAGGTCTGTGGCAAGGAGTGTGTGCAAGGGTTTTTCTGGAAGGCACAGAATTGAGAAAGTTCAGAAGGATTTGAACCTTCGAAGGAGCCGAAGGAAGACATAGCGACGAGGGACCAAAGGAGGATGAGTTCTCAGAGGAAGAACGGATGATCAAACTTCTTTGAGGAGAAACCATGAAGTCCCGTGGGTCGTTAGACCTCATGGAGGAGTAAGGAAGATACGACGATCATTCCTAAAAAAAAGAGGGGGTGCAAAGCTCAGGAGGGGCATGACCGTAGATCCGAGCCACGAGGGCCGTCGGATTTACACAAGGATACCTATATCAGGATTTCGTGGGTTGAAGTTCCAAAAATATAGCAACAGGAATCACGATATCATGAAACATGAAATCCTGAAGGCTAAGGGGTGTGTGGGCCACAGCAGGGTTAGAAAGTGGAAAGGTGGCGCACTCTCGACAAGAAGTCAATTCAGTTGACGGTTTCAGAGTTTCGCAGGGTAAAGTCCAAAGTCTTCTGCATTAGGATTCGCGATACCGCAAAATTTGAAATGCCGATGAAGTGAAGTGGCGTTGAAAGGTCAACCGCACTTGTGTATCGGAGTTTCAGCAAATCATGATTCGGGAGTCAGGGAGACAAGTTTCTCGACATCGCGATCGCCGAAATCGTGATAAGGAAAATCTCGAAAAGGGAAGAGGAAAGGTCAGAGTTGACTGTTTCAGGTTTTGGGGATCCAAGAGTCCAACACTTGACCACTGGATTCGTGAAGTCGCGAAGTTCGATATCCCAAGTGTAAATAGGGGATCCCGTGAGAGTTTGTTGTGGGTGCAGATTTACCGATAGGGAAATAGAAGAACCATTTAGAGTTCTTCGGGACAATGGTAAAGGAAAGATCTTGTGTTGACGTGGACCTTTTGACTTGTGGGTTGAGAGGTTGCACGCATCGAGGGACACATCACTCTTACTCCCTTATAATAACCTCGTTTCCCCTAGCTTGTAATTAATCATTAATTATGATCACCATGCTATGGCATGGGAACAATGTAAATGTATATTTTTCTTATATTTCCAATGACTAATTGTGGGGGTGAAGCCTTGAAGTAATGTCCATGATATCACTAGAGGAAATAGAGTGAGGAAACTGTGGAGAGGGTTCATTATGTCAAAATGACCCAAATTTCTCCTTCCTGAAATAATAAGACTCATCCTGATCCCAAGGAGAAATAAGTTAATAAGAAAAGTATTGGTGGTTGAACCATCAACCACCCCAATGAATGAAAGCATGGAGGTTTTGGCTAGGGAGACAAAAAAATGTCATCCTGAAGTACCACAAAGGGAATTTTTTCCTACAAGCCCAGACTAACCCGAGTTTCCTTCTGATAGAAGGAACATGACAGGTCAAGAACCTTCCTAAAGGGGAGAAAAGACATGGAAAATAATACATGTGAATACAGATAAGAGGAGACACATGGGAATATAAAATATCTCTGAGAATTTACAGGAGAAATCTACCTAAGAAGGAGATTGTGAGCTTGATGTTGAGGAGGTATCTAATAAACCTTGCAAAGATTGTGATAGAAAAAGAACCTCTAAGAAACTACGAAAGTTCCCTAGTGATATCATGGCTTGGAATGGGGGTGGGTAGATCACTAAGAATGAATGCCTCTGAGCCTATGGTTGGGTGGAAAGGAGAACACCCATAGTCAGTCGATTGGTGACCGAATGAAATAGATAACTATTTTTATACATCTATACTATAATTGAAATTCATGATTTGGTTATTTGCAAATGTGATAAATTGTGTCTTGCTTGAAACTGATGATAATGGTGTTTACTGTCCTTCTGTAAAATATTTTTTTTGAGTGATTGTAAGGTAGAAATCTTGGCCTTTTGTTCGGTCAGAAAAACCCTTGAGGTGTTTTCCCCATGGATTTACCTCATACTTATAGAGTTGGAGTAGACTTTATGGGACTGCCACAGTCTCGTTGATTCCTCTATATTACCTTGTCCCTGAATTGGAACTTATGTCTAGTGAGTGAAAGGTGCATCCTTCAACTAGTTGCCTAGGAGATCATGGGTTCATGCCCTAGCCTTAATAAAATCTCAGCTAAAGGCTAAGTGGAGCCCCTAGAATTCGATAAGGTTCCATATGACCCAAGTTGGAAACCCCTCGCTAGGTCAAAAAGAGGTAAGCTATCATGGTTTTGGAATTCGGGAATTCATAGCTTTAGGACAAATGACTTCACAACCCTATAAAACAACCCTAGAGTCATGAATTAATGAGGGATGCATATCTAGGAATCTATTCGAAATATCTCTCAGCCTATATACCGAACCTAGTGAAGGGGTAGAGCCAAGTACTTCATCGAATTCCCACTTCGAGAGAATAGACATGGTCTAATGCCAAAAATACTGAATGTCAGAGTCATGAAGTTAATATGGGTCATTGAGAGTAGAGGGATGTGTGTTCACAAGTTAACGACTATCCAAAAGTATGGTTATCTGGCGGTATCGAAGTGTAAACATAAGAGAACATGTATTTCCCCGAAGCTCCACAAGATGGAGAAAACCCTAGTCATTGGTGTCAGGTGCACATGGTGATAGATCGAGTGTGGTTCATAGTTTGGAACTTCGAAATATCTCAGGTGTGTTTCACTTTGGGTTGAGAACTCTCATATGCCCAAAGGCCAGAGTAGATCTTAACCACCCATTGTAGAGTGCACATGGACCATTGATCATAGTTCTCCACGTGTTCGGAGTTCATAAAACTGGAAGGAAGTGTGGTTCAAGGCGAGGAAACCCCTGAATGTCGAAGTTACGAAGTGACGTGAACCATCGATTTGAGAATGCATTGGGATCCCTCATGTCTGTTCGATATTGTTTGTAGTTAGCACTTCGGTGAAGTCTTACTTCGGTAGGATGGAGATGTCATGACATTAAACTCCCTGAATTCTAGTGCTTCAAATAAATGAAAACCATATATATAGAGAGCCATTAATATCTCTCCTGACCTTTAGATATAGGCCATGGTCAGCTAGGCATTGACCACTACGGGAGCAAGGAGGAAGTCACACCGTGAACTCCCCAAACTCTTAAGTTATGAAGTAATGGAGGCCATAGATCTAGGGATTACATGGAAACGACTGTGAGATAGAAGGGCTTTGAAGGTCATAAGTATGGGATGACGTGTCAAGATAACATCAGCCATGATGGAGTGTACCCACAAACAATGTTTCACATGACATCTAGATTCATACATTTTGCAGACCCTATATGTCCATTAAAATGTGAAAATTTTCACCCAATGAAGTGGCCATGTGTTATCTCTTCCTTTCCTCATGTCACCTCATTGGCATGCATTCATTGTTTTACTAGTGGGTGGAGTACTTGGGACCCACATGTCCTACCCTTGTGTTTAATACATCACCTCGAGCAAGGATGGACCCTTTGGGAGTTCGGGACTTTGGGACTCCGGTGGTCTGGGGTGCAGTATCATAGATAAGTCGAAATTTCCAAAGACCAGAGCCATGTGGAGAGATTTTGGACTCCTTCAGGAGTTTGGGATTTTAGAAATCCAGAGGATTTGTGCACAGAAAGGAAAATGGGTGTTCAACATCGAAGTGTCGAACATCGAACTCCCTTGTAGCTTTTGTGTCAAATGAAGATCAAATCCAACTGTTGGATTGGATGGTGGATGGACTCCCACCATGGATGTTGGAGCTTAATGATGGTACGAATGAGATGGATCCACGTGGATGCCACATGGCCCTCAACTAACAATGCTCAAATAACTTCAGGAGGCCATAACTTGCAATCCAAAGATCGGATTTGAGCCTGATAACAGTCGTTGGAAAGATACGGGTGAGATAAGAGGATGCACACCTAGGACCAGGGATTTAATATGTTTTAAGGAAAGAAAAATTTATATGCCCCATTCCTTAAAAAGGTACTTAAGGGGTTGGGTGTGTTACAAATTGGTATCAGAGCATGGAAACAACACTTGGCCTAATTTGGCTCACGAAAGAGTCAAGTGATTTTCTTTCTTAGAAAAATTTAAAGGAGAGGTTGTACTACCCTACCCTATCTAGAAGAGCATGATTCAAACGCAGACCTATATGGATTGGAGAACACTCATAAGACTAGTTTACCAAGGCTAAAATGAGCCTCCTGAGAGTATCACTTTCGTATGGAAGTTATCTGCATAATTTCATTGAAGGATGTATATTAAAATTTAGTTGGGATTTTACCCAATGAGATTGAATCATGCTAGTATGTGACAAAATAATCCTATCATTTGTTTTGGGAAATGATATCCAATCCTATAGGAGTGGGATTATGTTGATTGGAACTAATAGAAAGGCTTGGATGTGAATGGATTGAAAGGATTCACAACAGTAAAAATTATTTCTTTAATGAAGGATTAAGCCCTGTATATGTGTATTATCCGTCATGATCAGAGGATTGATGGAAGTGTTAAGGTCAATTTACTTGAATTGTAATGAATGAAAATTGTTGCTGGAAGAACCCAGTAAGAAAGTAAAAAGGAACCAAATAGATTGAGAACAACCTTCATAAAGGTAGAAGTGAAGTGACAAGAGCCAGTTCAAAATCTCATGGTTGTGCTACGGGAGTGTGTATCCCTATTAACTTAACGACGTGTCTATGTGAGAGGAATGGGTAGGGTGGCCATTCTCTGAAAAGGGGAAGCTTGTGAAACTCTCAGGTTTCGAAGGGAAATGAGAAATGAATTTTGTTTTTGGGTACATGAATGGTTGAGAAAGGTTTTTATAATCAAACTAATAAACAAATCTATAGAAATATAAAGTGATTGAGTGAGAAATCACAACAGCTTCCCTTTCATGGTGGATAGGAAACTAATCTACTAGAATTCCCATGGGAGGAGGAGAGTGACCTTCATCCTTGAATGTTGTTGAACAGAAGGAAGAATTCTAGGTGGAATGGTGAAGACTGATTATGATCTAAATATACTCTGGAGTTTTGAACTAGATTACTTAGTAAGTAACATACTTCAAAATTGTATTTGGGATTTAAGGGAATAGTTCAAATGTTATGAGAAATTAAAATTTATTATAAATAAGGTAAAATGGTTGATTTAATGTTGATCATGAATGTGGTAAAGGAAGTGTTGGGGCACTTCTAGATTCCCAATGGGTCATATTGACATCCAGTGGTGGATGGTAGTCATATAGATATAGTTGGACCCTAGTGAGGGGAATCTAGAAAAGGATTTCCTTGATCAAAAGGTTTGTTGATCAAGACCAGTTGGAAGCTAGATTGGTTGTTTTGTTGGCAATTTCAGTTAACAGAAAGAAAATTAGCGTATACTTGTCATTGATGGAAAGTACAGTTGTGGGTGCACAATTATCGGGAGGAGAAGAGTCAGTGACTGTAGGATCTTATTCAAATTTCCCGAAAGAATAATAGCCGTCAGATCTACAGAAGTTGCAAGGGAGATAAGCCATCGGAGGTTCGGGGATCGGGATTTCATAACGCAAAAATCACT
>JZKD02S2229431.1:405683-429983 GCA_000966675.3 Picea glauca
GAGTTACCTTACGCTCTGATACCAGTTGTTAGAAAAACCGAACCGCGGAGCAATAAAATAAAACAAATGTAGAAACAAAACATAGAAGACACACAATACAAGAGAGACACAGATTTACTTGGTTCACCCAGTGTGGGCTACGTCCACCAGAGAAATTGCCAGGTCCTTCCTTTATTATTATCCAACAAATGAAGGGATACAACCTACAACAAAACCCGTTGTAACTTCCTCTTCTTTCTCTCACAGTATCCTCTCTCAGAATACAATATTCACCATCATCCATAGCCACAATACATTTCCCTCATAAAAGAGGGTTTCCTTCTAGGGAAAAACACCCTAACATAATCTCTACCATTAGATCTATGACCTTATAATGAACGGTCCAGATTTACAATGAAATTACAATATACTTTTACAAGGCAATTTTTTCTCCAGGGGCTTCGCCCCCAAACCCCTGCTTTCACCCAAACCCCCCAGCTAGGGGGATAGCCCCCCTGAACCCCACAGAGGGGGTACGCCCCCTCTGCACTCCCTCGCATGGAAGAGTGTACAAACTTCTGGGGTGTAAATACTTCATGGGGTATAAACACGGCTGAAAGCAAGGACCTCTAAATCAGGAAGATAATCAGGCTCTAGAACCAATAGATATGTCCATGAAGGACATGAAAAGGGTTACCAATAATGAGCTTGCATGTTGAATTTTTAGCTATGTTTGTATATGCTTGAATACATGAATTTGATGCAATGCGAGTTTTCTTGATATGAATACTGATATTAAGGCTACATAGATATGAAGGATATTAAATGTGCAAGTGATGCATATATATGATGTATGAGAATATGTATATTAAATTCATGATGTGACTACATGTTTGCACAGGGGAAGACCCAGGGTTCAATGCAACAACAACGCACCAAAAAATCCCTAACTACCGGCCCTTTCGGCAACACTTGTGAAGCAGAAGAAGTCTCACCCGAGGTAGAGGCAGGGGTGGTTATAAGACTCGGGTGTCTGCAACCTTAGATGGGACACAAATCTGTGATTATAACACTTAATATAGATCTTAGCACCGTCAGTCCCTCGATATGAAATCACTATTCACTTCACTAATAAAACATAGCTTCGCAACATTCACACTGTTATAATGTACTTAATCACTTAGCATCAATAGATAGGTCAGATCTGGAAGATCAAGCACTAAGCACATTCATATGGATCAGATATCATATTCTCACATATCATTAGCACAAAGAAGAAGAAGATCTATCTAATCATCTTGAAGCACTTAGCAAAAGAAGACATAAACAAATTAAGACAAGCACAAAGCAAGACAACACATCGTTTACGTGGTTCACCCCCACCCTCGAGCTACATCCACCAACTCTTCTTATTTATTGTCTTCATTCAATCGGTTACAAGCACAAAGCCTTCAAAATCCTTACTCCACACAGGACAGAAAATTTATGCAGCTCTCTAGATCCTTCTTCCTTGCGTTACAACACTAATCCCTCCATAATCTACTACAAGGACCTGCACTTAGCTCTACAAGTCTCTTACAGTCACGCACAAAGCCCTTACAATTCATACTAGCACTTAGCATATCATCACATCACATAGATGCACTATTATCCTCTTTCTTACATTTCCTATCCTTCTATTTATACATACAAAATAGGCCTAAACATGGGTAAACCCATGGGTCGACATCCCATTCCCATTACATATTCCCAAAAACCCAAAAGGGGCCCAAAAGGGGTCTGAGATCTCATGATATTCGCTTTGTCTTGCGCTCCTCCTTCAATAGGCTGTCGAAGTCCCAAAATAGGTCAACATGAACAAGAAACTCCCAAAACTTGGTTAAGGGCCAACATGGCCCTAGCACTCACCTGTGACTCGTCTCGAGTCACTCTGATATGAGAAATTCTTCCTTGAACACCTCGAGCTTGGCTCGATCTACTTCAACTTGCTGCTTTGTTGTGGCCTCTTGTTCGGTGAACTCCTAGATTACTGTGTCATTCACTGGCCCTTCTAGGCATTGTTCTTCTATGATGACGACCTGTTCTATCTCTTCTCCTTGGCTCTCGACCTCTGTAAACAACAAGCATGCCTTATCTTGTACTGGTTGGAGTCGTTGATTTATGTCCATCACTTTTATTTAGATCATATGGATATGTTGTTCGGTTGTGTTTTGCTTGTGATACCTCTTCATTCTATCTACGATTGATAGGGCCTTCAACTATGCTTGAAGTGTGTCTACGTGCTACTTCACTTATTGGAGCTGCGACTCTAGTGTCTGTAACTTCAGGTTCTTGGTGAGGTTTTCATAGGTCTGAGCATTGTGGTTACTCAATTTCTTGCACTCTAAGGAAATAGATTTTAATCTGTCAATTTCACTACGGGCAATTGCTTCTCGTTGGTCCCTTATGTCCTATGGGATCTTGGGCACAGTGCGGAGCTCCAAGTCTTCTATGCATTGTTGGAGCTACTGGATTACCTCTTCAAGTTGCACCACATGTTGTGAAACTTGTTCTTAGGCCTTTACTTAGACAACTGTCACAGAGTGAAGTTCTCTGTTGACCATTTCTTTAACTTCAAGTTTCTTGACGAGCAACTGTTCCTTGCTTTGTTGTAACTTTCCTTTTTCTTCATTAAACTTTACTTGGAGACAAAGCTTCTCTTGTTCTACAGCACTGTATTTCTCCTCAAGTTTTTTTTGTACTTTTTCTAAATCCTGGGTGGCTTGTACTGTCTCTCCCTGAGCTTATCGGAGGCGATCTTTGACTGCATCAATGATGCGGTGTACTTGAGCTGGATCATCACTTACTTCCGGTGTTTCTGATGGCAGAGGCACAGTGGAAACTGCATGGCTAGACTGTAGTTCTTACTTCACTCCTTGAATATCATCCTTAATAGATGGAACACCTCCTCCTGCTTAGCTTCTTGCTTCTCTGCTATCTCCAGTGAAGCATCATTCAGGGTTGCTACAATAAAATCAAAGTCATCTGATGTGAGGGTAGTCTCAAATTTGGTCCTGGTGGATTTCATTTTCTTTTGAGATGATGGTTTTGGTGGGGAAACCTTCCTTTTATTTGAGGGGTCCTCCTCATCTCTAGGTGGTGTAACCTCACCTTTCTTTTGTTAAACTTCTATGCCTGCCATCTCTCCGCCATATCCTCCTTTCTCTGTTGATATGGAAGCAGTCTTCATGGATGTGCTATCTAAATCATGGACCTCTTTGGTCTTCTTTATATTTCTAGGTCTAGGTGTATCATGTGTTTCTTTTGGACTATCTAAGTCAGACATCTCCATAGGGTGTGCTGGGATGAGGAGGTCCATCAAACATTCCTTAGTAATTTCTTCTAAGTCTTCCTTCGTGAGCTTGTAGTATGACTACAACTGTTGTTTATGCTCATCAATGCACGTTGTGATATAGATGAAATGGTGGTCCACATTGAATTTCATCAAGGGCCTAAACCTGTGTAGAGTGGACAATAGTAACTTGATGCATGCGTTCACTTCTTGGTGCCGACCGAAGCGAGGAATCTTCATGATATTGAACAATGTGGACTACACAAGGTTCATGGTCCATGACTAAGGGGCGATCTTCGAGTTCTTTCCCTTATTTCTGTTTAGATACTTGTTTGGGGCAAGCATGTTGTACACCTTCCTGTCATCGAGGTTGAAGTTGCTAAACTTCAACACTGCGATCTTATCTTGGTATATGTGCACTACACATATCCCTTTCGGGAGGTACACAGTGACCAAAGCATACTCAAAATATCTGGGCACACTGTCTTGATTGATTGCACCGCTCAGGGGTGATAGATAGGTAGGTAAAATACTTAGAATCAACTTGGCATTCACAAGATCGTCTTTGTTCTTAGTTCACTTTTCATCTACTAGCCAGGATGGACTGGCTCAAGTAGTGGATGGAGAGACCAATAGTCCTCTCGTCGAAGATGCTTGTACACCTGTATACACTCCTCTTTCTGACATGACTCTTTCAGTCATTAAGTCGAGGAGAAATTTTGTTATTGATTCTTCAATTGTGGTGAGAGCATCGGACATATGCCCTCAGGATTAAAATTATCAGGGTCATGATGATCTTAGATAGAAAAAACAAAAATAGCGCAATGATCACTTTATACAATTCACTTAGTCTACGGGCTTCAAATTATCAGTTAGAAAAAGTGTTTTCCGTGTACGGTGCGACGGGATAAGTAGGAAACTCGACAACGATTCACTTGCAATAGTTATGAGCCTCCATTAACTCTTGTTTGATATGTTATGACATGGTATAATGGTCTGATGATAGACCTTTATTGTTTTTCTGTCCATTTGGAGCGTCGATCGACCAGTTATAATATCCTCAACAGCTATATTGCTTCACCATGGCAAAGTGCCATGTGTCGTTGTTCTGATATCCCGGCGAAGCTCCAATTCTGCAAATTTTATGTCTGTGAAGTTCCTTCTAGAATATTCTACAACTTATTTCTCTTATTGCTTTACTTCCTATCCTTCTTTCCAGTGAGCTTTGTCTCGGTAGTTCGTTTTCCATTCTGGTTCTTATCTTCTGTTAACATAGTCACTGTGCACTATTGAGATTCTTTCCTAGGATTCAGGGGTAATACCTCTTCTTTATCTAGATTAAGTATTTTAGTCTTCTGTGGGTCTTCTAGTGTTCTTGCAAACTTTGACATCAGGGTCTCTAGTGTCAAATAGCTTCGATCAATTATCCTATTCTTCAATCAAGTATGTGATCCTTCTAGTCATGAAATATTTTAACTCTTGTTTCTTCTGCTCCAAGACTTCTTCTTCTTTCTTTCGTCTGGCTTGATCTTTGTCAATACAAGATTTTCCTATTAACATGGTAAACATGGAGTTGTCTTCAAAAAATTTAATAATATCAACATCTTACTTTGTCGAAGTTCCATTAACGGTCATAAGTATCTAAGCAAGCCTTCCACACAGGTTTACCATTTTTCCTCTAAATAACCCTATTCCTCCTAATGAAGGAATCATAGAAGGACTTCCTATAGCTTCCCAAGTTCTCTCTTTCATGATATTCACCTATGTTTATTCATCTAGAACACAGTCAATGTCGAAGTCTCCTATTCTTGCTTCGATGCATTCTTTTCCTTTGAAGATCTTTGATAATCTGACATGTCGATGGTCATTCAAGGTTTCCTTCATTCATAGCAGTATTTTCTCTGATTCTTCCTAGGTTCTGCTATAACCTTTGGATATGCCTTAGGTTTTTCTTGATTTAGATTCATTCCTTCAAGCTTAGCAATCATTCTGGGGCAATCCAACACATCATGGTCTTTACAACAGAGGAAACTAGGTTTTCCACCAGGGCATTCCTTAGCAATATGTCCCAGTTTTTTACAACTGTAACAGAGGGTTAATCCTCTCTTTCTTTTAAATGATCCCCAGCCTCTTTTGTACTGTGCACTAGAATCATGGTATCTAACCTGCAATCAATTCTTTCTTGGATCCTGCATCCATTTATTAGTCCAAACATTCTTTCTATGCATAGGTATAATATATCTTTCACTATTCTTGTCAGATCTATTAATACAAAATATTCTTTCATCTATCAATACCCTAGTTTTCAAACTAGGAAAATTTTTATTAAACATACCTAGATCCATACTCTAGAAAGAAAAAATGTCCACTTATCTTACTTCTATAGAGAACAAAGAATTTAGATCTAAAAAAAAGTTTTTACTATCTTTACCCTTATCAGAGCACATAGCTTGCAGATCTTACCTCTTTTAATCAGAAATTCTCACTTTTACCTTTATTAGAGAACAAAGCTTTCAGATCTTCCTTCTTTTCTTCAGATCCAACCTCTTTTCTTCAGATCAGGCTTATTTCTTTTATATCTAACCCTCTTTCTTTAGCACAGAGCTTTATAAGTCAAGTATAATATTGTGCACTAGGTCATAGCTCTACACATAGAACTTTCACAATCCAAGGTCGAATCTTTGAAAAAAGATTCTTATTTCTTAGTTCCTAGCAATCACAGTTTCAGGTCCCAACAACAGAACCATTTTTTGGCATAGGGGTGGACCTAGGGTTCAACGCTACAACAACGCACCAACAAAGCCCTAACTACTGGCCCTTTCGGCAACACCTACGAAGCAGATGAAGTCTCACTCATGGTAGAGGCAAGGGTGGTTGCAAGACTCAGGTTTCTGCAACCTTAGCTGGGACATGGATCTATGATTATAACATTTAATACAACTCTTAGCATCGTCTGTCCCTCAATATGAAATCACTATTCACTTCAATGATAAAACAGAGCTTCACAACATTCACACTATTATAACGTACTTAAGAAATTATCATCAATATATAAGTCAGATCTAGAAAATCAAGCACTAAGCACATTCATATGGATCAGATCTAATAATCTCACATATCATTATCACAAAGCAGAAGCAGATCTATCTAATCATCTTGAAGCACTTAGCAAAAGAAGACATAAACACATTAATACAAGCACAAAGCAAGACAACACAATGTTTGCGTGGTTCACCCCCACCCTAGGGCTACATCCACCAACTCTTCTTCTTTATTGTCTTCAGTCAATCTGTTACAAGCATAAATCCTTCAAAACCCTTACTCTGCACAGGATAGAAGATTTGAGCAGCTCACTAGATCCTTCTTCCTTTCGTTACAACACTAAGCCCTCCACAATATGCTACAAGGAACTGCACTTATCTCTACAAGTCTCTTACAGTTATGCACAAAGCCCTTACAATTTGTACTAGCACTTAGCATATCATCACATCACATATATGCACTATTCTCCTCTTTCTTACATTGCCTATCCTTCTATTTTTTCATACAAAATAGGCCTAAACATGGGTAAACCCATGGGCGTACATCCCATTCCTGTTACATATTCCCAAAAATCAAAAAAGGGGCCCAAAAGGGGGCCGAGATCCCATGATCTCCTCTTCGTCTTGCGCTCCTCCTTTGATAGGCTATCGAAGTCCCAAAATAGGTCAACATGACCAAGAAACTCCCAAAACTTGGTCAAGGGCCAACACTGCCTAAATGAGTGACATGTAAGGTAAGAATTGCACTTTCCAAGATTGAATGAATACCATGGATACATGGCCAACTCTATTTTGAAGATTCATGAAAGTTTGATTTTGAATGATAGCTTGAGGGGAATGTGTTCCATTTTCTGAGAAAGGGATAGTATAAACAAATGAAAGCGTAAATGAGCAAGGATGCTATGTTGCCATGATAAAATGCAATATGATTATGCCTTTGAGTACTGCATGAGAACAATTGTGAACAATAATGAGTTAAATGATTTATGATTATGCACATGGTTAAGTGCATCATGAATGTAAGATTACAAAACAAGAAATATGTGTGGATAAATAATCTGGAGTCATAAAAAAGATGCATGTTTATATTCCTTATGGAATATTTGGTAAACAACTGAATCTAACTCAAGGTCGAGCCCATCAGAGATAGTGAAGGATATGCAATAATGAAGTTGCATGATGAAGGAGTTCCCTGTGGAGGAAATGTGTGAAGACTATGTCGAGAGAAAAGAGTCACAACCTTTAATGACTATATATATATATATATATTCTGGATTACATTTTGAAACATCATGCATGAATGGAAGACTAACAAATGAATGTTGACCATTCTCATAATTGAATGGTAATTTGTAGAATGCACAGGTTCATGATTGATTATGAACAAATTTTTTTCTATTGAATAACATTGATGTATCCAAAAGGTTAGGTTGATCCTAACCAAGTATTCTCAAGGAAAAGAGCAGGAATATCCCAACATGGAGTAAATTGCACAAGCAAAGAAGGAGAAAAGGAGGAACACTTTTCTCACCTTAAGAACTCTTAATTGTTTAACATAGTTGTAAGTATTAGAAGAGCAGTTGTGGGAATAAGTACAACTGGAAAAAGGGAGAAGATATATATATATATATATATATAGATAGATAGATAGATAGATAGATAGATAGATAGATAGATAGATAGATAGATAAGAATCCTGGATTACATTTTAAAACATCATGCATGAATGGAAGACTAACAAATGAATGTTGGTCATTCTAATAAATGAATGGTAATGTGTAGAATGCACATGTTCATTATTCATTATGAATAAATAAAAAATTATTGAAGCATTTTGATGTATCCAAAAGGTTAGGGTGAGCCTAATGAAGGATTCTCAAGGAAAAGAGAAGGAAGATCCCAAGAGGGAGTAAATTGCACAAGCAAAGAAAGAGAAAAGGAGGAACACTTTTCTCACCCCAAGAACTCTGAATTGTTTAATAGAGTTGTAAGTATTAGAAGAGCAATTGTGGGGAAAAGTACAGCTAGAAAAAGGAAGAATGAATAAATATGCATATTTAAATGAATAGCTTCGATGAGCAGTGTTAAGTAAAGGGCGGTGAGGCCTTTGGATAACTCAGTTGGGATGAAAGTCCTAGGATGTGTAGAAGGTGTTGGACGAGGGAAAAATCCCTTGATAACTTCCTTGTTGTTTATGGTATTTCTCTGGTACGAGAGATTGATTTACTAATAAAAGTTAATGTTTTGACATCAAAGTGATGATGGTTGTATGAATGTAGAAAAAATTGAGAATTGTAGTGTCACACTCCTGAAAAACATTGAGGATAACATGAAGAAGTGCATAAGGATATGCTAGGACATATCTGAAAATGTTTTGTTGATATGATACATGCATTTTTTATTTTACATGACAACTAATATAATTATGACGTAGGATATGTGTAGAAATTAATTGGAGTTGTTGAGAAAGACAGTTGCCAATGATGGACAACCTCAAATAGAGGAAGTCTATGCCAGCCAAGGATGGGTTATAATCCTTGTAAGAAAGTGCATGAGTAAATAGTACCATGGGTACAATGACCAATCTAGGGATATTGGGAATAAAGATGCTCATAGTTATCACATTGCATGGAATTTCTTTGAGGAAATGCATGTTTTCATAGAGGGAAGACAATGGATTTTCCATTGAGGAAAGAGGACCTTCCACTACTCACTTATATTGTGTAGTTAATAAAGAGAAGAGAATTTTGGGTGGCCATGAGTGTTGACACCCTGGTTACTACTAAAGGAAGAATGCTTGGGTGCATTTAGGGGAAACTTTTAGTTTCATATGCACTGGTTTGGGATCATGATCATCATGTAGCAGGAAGCATAGTTCTGATGCAATAATGAATGAGAATGATTAAACATTATGGTGAAGGTTGGTCAAGATCCAACACACCCTGACAAGGTTCTTGCAATAAGTATGGAAAACTTGAACGCAATGTAAGGGAACATTGGGTATGGATGTGGCCATGAATATTGGCACACTAATTAAAGTCAACTGATATTTGAGCTAGATTTGTAAAATTTAGTATGTTGAAAGAATGCATACGTAAATAATGACATTTCCTTTTTCTTTGTATCCTTAAATAAATTAAAATGACTTGGACTGTTAGTATGCATAGTTTTGAAAATATAATGTGCATGAAAACTAACAATTTGTTTGGCTGAGGAATTTTGAAATTGCAAGAAGAAAAGGGTCTTGGATATGGCAGTCTTGTAAGCCCATAAGGAAGGCCAATTTCCTGCTGAGATAAACTACTATGGGGAGGAAGTCCCATACTTGTGAATTAGGTTCTTGTGTAGAACAGATCTGAAAATAAATGTGGAAATTGGAATCTGTGGGTGAAATATTAGCAAGAAAATTCTGAATTTGAAATTGATGATAATATCTCATAATTTTTGTATACCTGTGATACAAGTGAGATGAAAAATATTTTTCTCAATAGGAAAGGTGAAGGTTTTCAAGATGGAAATCATGAAAAAGGCTATTGATTGGGACAAGAGAGCCATGTGGTCAACCATGATCACCTAGAATATGTTGTATTGTGGCAAACCCAAGCTAGAGGGATGCCTCAGTAGAGAAAGTATGAGGGATTCATCGACTGTAAAGCTCAATGATTTCTCTGAAAATTTTCTTATGTGAGAAATAATTGGAAAGGAAAGATGGATCACTCGAGTAATTGTATAGAAGAGAAGGGTATGCCTAAGCCTGGGCATAGAGGGTGAGTGATCGCGAGGAAGAGGAGACATTGATAGTTCTTATAAACTATTGATTGGGATCATGCACACAATGGGTATGTCTAGGAAAAACAGTGATCCTAGATAACAAGACATCCATGCAGATGCAAATCCACAAACTACACAGATATGTAATGTGCTAGATTATGAAAATTTTCCTCTTGAAATTTTTTTCACATGAAATTGTGATTAATATGCTTGTTGTCCAAGATTATTGAAGGTAGGTGACAAAGAACAAGAGTCTAGAAAGGGCCTGATCAAGGAAGAGATCAAGATTTATGAAGCAACTGAATGAGAAAGGAATGACAGGTGTGACTGAGAAATAACATTGAGGACAGTGTTCCCTTTAAGGGGGAGGGGATTGTAATACCCATGTTTCCCCTAGCTTGTAATTAATCATTAATTACGATCACCATGCTATGGCATGGGAATAATGTAAATGTGTATTTTGTTTATATTTACAATGACTGACTATGGGTTTGAAGCCTTGAAGTACTGGCCATGATATCACTAGAGGAAAAAGAGTGAGGAAACTATGGAGAGGGTTAATTATGTCAAAATGACCCAAATTTCTTCTTGCTAAAATAATAAGCCTCATCATGATCCCAAGGAGAAATCAATTAATAAGAAAAATACTGGTGGTTGAACCATCAACCACCCCAATGAATGGAAGCATGGAGGGTCTGGATGGGGAGACATAAAACTGTCAGTCTGAAGTACCAAAGAGGGAATTTTTTCCTACAAGTCAAGACTGACCCGAGTTTCCTTCTGATAGAAGGAATAATAAAGGTCAAGAACCTTCCTGAAGGGGAGAAAAGGAGTGAAAAAGAATATACCCGAATATAGACAAGAGAAGACACACGGGAAGAGAAAATATCTCTGATAATTTACAGGAGAACAAGACCCGAGCAAGAGACTATGAGTTGGATGTTGAGGAGGCATCTGATAAACCTCACAAATACCATGACAGAGAAAGAACCTTTGAGAAACTATGAAAGTTCCCTAGTGATATCATGACTTAGCACGGGGGTGGCTAGATCACTAAGAATTAATGCCTCTGAGCCTATGGTTGGGTGGAAAGGAAAACAACCATAGTCAGTCGGTTGGTGATTGAATGAAATAGATAAGTATTTTTATGCATGTATACTATAATTGAAATTCATGATTTAGTTATATGTAAATGTGATAATTTGTGCCTTGCGCAAAATTGATGATAATGGTGTTTATTATCCTTTTGTAAAATATTGTGTTTGAATGATTGTAAGGTAGCAATCTTAGCCTCTGGTCGGGTTGGAAAAACCCTTGAGGTGTTTTTCCCAGGGAGTTACCTCATAGTTCTAGATTTGGAGCATACTTTATGGGACTACCACAGTCTCATTGATTCCTTAATATTACCTTATTCTTGAATTAGAACATATGTCCAATGATTGGAAGGTACATCCTTCAACCTATCCTCCTAGGAGATCACGGGTTTGTTCCCTAGATTTAATCAAATCTCGACTAAAGGATAAGTGTATCCCCTTGAATTTGATAAGGTTCCATATAACCCAGGGTTGGAAACCCCTCGCTAGGTCGAAAGGAGGAAAGATATCCTAGCTTTGGAACTTTTGGAATTCGGAGCTTCGGGACAATTGACTTCACAACCCTCAAAAAGAACCGAAGGGTGGAGTCACGAATTAATGAGGGTCATGGACCTGGGAATCCATTGGAAATATCTCTCATACATTAGATCGAACCTAGTGAAGGGGTAGTGTTAATTCCTTCAGAGAAGTCCCACTTCGAGAGAATATAGGTGGTCTAATGCCAAAACTCTCGAATGTCAGAGTCACAAAGTTAATATGGGTCATTGAGAGTAGAAGGATGTATGTCCACAAGTCAAAGGCTATCCGAAAGTTTGGTTATCCGACAGTATCAAAGTGTAAAAACAAGAGCATGCAAGTTTTGTCGAAGCTCTACAAGCTGGAGCAAATCCTGGTCATTGGTGTCAGGTGCACATGGAGACAAATCGAATGTGGTTCAGAGTTTGAAATTCCAGAAGATTTGAGGTGTTTTTTTCTTTGGGTTGAGAACTCCTGAAGACTTGAAGGCTAGAGTATATCTCGAATGCCCATTGTAGAGTGCACGTGGACCGTTGATCAGAGTTCTTTGTGTGTTAATAGTTCGAAACTCTGGAATGAAATGTGGTTCAAGGAGAGGAAACCCCTAAACACTGAAGTTATGAAGTGACATGAACCGTTGATTTGAGAATGTGTTTTGATCCCTCATGTCCATTGGATCCAGATTGTAGTTAGAACTTCGATGAAGTATTACTTAAGGAGGACATTGATGCCATGACATTAAACTCCCTAATATTGGAGTTGTGAATAAACGTGAACCTTATATATAAATACCCTTCAGGATCTCTCCTAACCATTAGATATAGGCCATGCTTAGCCCATCATTGACCACTCTGGGAGCAAGGAGGAAATCGCACCAAGAACTCCCCAAATGTCAAAGTTACGAAGTAATGAAGTCCGTACATCCAGGGATTATGTGGACACACCTTGAACGTGAGATAAAAAGGCTTGAAGGGTCATCAGTATGGGATTATGTGGAAATATGACATCACCCAAGGTGATGTGGATCCATGAACGATGTGCCACATGTCACCTGGATTAGTACATTTTGCAGACCCTATATGTCCATTAAAATGTGACACATGTCACCCACTGAAGTGGCCATGTGTCATATCTTCCTTGCCGTGTGTCACCTCCTTGGAAGACATTCATTTTTCTACTAGAGTGTGGAGTAATCAGGACCCACCTATCCTTACCCCTATGTTTAATACGTCACCTTGAGAAAAGGTGCACCCTTCGAGAGTCTCGGACTTCAAGACTTCGATATTCTAGGGTGCAGTATCATAGATAAGCCAAAATGTTAGAAGGCCAGAGCCACATGGTGAGATTTCAAACTCCTTCAGGAGTTTGGGATTTCTAGACTCCAAAGGATTTGTGTGAAGAAAGGAAAATGGTCGTTCAACGCCGAAGTGTCAAACGTAGAACTCCCCTACAACTTATGTGTTAAATGAATATCAAATCATGTTATTGGATTGGACGGTGGATGGAATTCCACCATGGATGTAGGAGATTGAGGATGGTACAAATGATATGGATCCACATGGATGCCATGTGGCCCTCAAATAATAGTGCTCGAAGAACTTCGAGAGGCCATAAGTTGCAATCCAAAGCTTGGATTTGAGATTGATAGCAGTCGTTGGAAAGATATGGGTGAGTAGAAGAGGATACAGACCTTGGATAGAGGATTCAATATTTTTTAAGGAAAATGAAATTTATATGTCCCATTCCTTAAAAAGGTATTTAAGGAGTTGGGTATGTTACATCCCTAGAGAATTTAAACCCTAGCAAGGTCTTTCTACAATGGTGTAAACCCTCTTACTCCTTGTATAAATCATTGATCCCTTTCAATAACAATAGAATAAAATTCCTTGTTCGAGGGTTTATGCCCTTATACTCCTCCTAGGGTTTGATTGTATAACCTTTAAATTAAGAAGAAAAACACAAGATTGCGAAAATTCCTTACTTAATCTAAGAGATAACATGCAAAACCCTTACTTATAAAATAAATTCCAACAATTTTCTGAGAATAATCATCCAAGAGAAGTCACTAGCCTTTATTCCACTAATAAATAAGTATAGCATCCATAATGACCAAAAATAAGAGAGTGAATTTCCCAAGAGGGTCGAAATTGTAGTCCAAGAGTGATGAGTTATGACTTGTGTCAAATGAATTCCATCATTTTTTATATGAGGAAAAACCAAGTCATGTTTTTCCACTTTACAATTAAATCCATGATTTTAGTCCTAAAACCTAAGTTACAATGCTTAATTAGCAAGAAAATTTTCCTTTTTTCCCACATAGGCTACAAAATGACAAAAAATGACAAAATGATAGGACATTATCCCATAAAGTTCCTCTCCAAGGTGGCACGTGCAATGGAAAACCCTCCAAAGGGTATGATGTCAAGCTACAAGAGTGCCACATCATCCCCAAATCAAGCAATAGAGTGTGGCTTCAATCACACAACATCACCAAATGTGCCAAACATGCCAATCACTCCATCAAAAATGTGACGTCATGCCTCCCAAGGGGGAAGTTTGGGAATAAGATGGTGAAATCATGCTCTCTTCATGGTTCCAAGCATCTTTCAAGTGCTAAAGTTTCCTTCTCAAGTGAAACTTTCATCTTCCAAGGCCCCCAATGACTGGGGCGCTACATCCAACCAATGCGATTTCAATCCCCTATGAAGGTCCAAGTGGGTTAGTCCCTTCATGAATAGATTTCACTGGACAAGATCCTACATAGACAAACAAGAATACCTTCCAATGGTCCAAAATTCACATGTATCATGCCAAGTAAGCCACATTTAATAAAATAACCAACCAAACATGTGCATTAAATCTCCCATTTTCAAACTAAACAAATTCTCAAAGACCTTATATAATTTTCCAAATTTAGGTAAGGGATGGTTATCATGGTGCCCTATTGGGTAGGCCAATCCCCAAGTCAAGGAATGTTTCCCAAGAATACCCTCTCTAGACCATGTAGTGAATATGAGGTGGATGAGGGTATGAATTTTAGGCATGGGGTTCTTGACATATCAAGGGATAATATTGTCTCATTTATGTGTGCCTTTGTGGAGGGTGTGATGCGTCCTTCGTTTACAATGAAACATTTTTCCAAGCCCTTTATTTTTCCTTTCATGTATTATGGTTTGAAAATTGAGTTCTATGTGCAATAGGAAGTAAAGAGCACTGCAATTACATTTGAATTTAGGAACACATTGAGTGCCATATGCACTGGAAATTAAAAGAAACTGTAAATGCATTCCCCCATCAACTGGGACATTTACTAATTATTTATTTTATTTTTGTAGGTCCTTCATTGTTATGGAGAAGCATTTTATTTCTCTAAGGACCTTAGGGAGAGCATACTGAAGGATAATTTATGGATTTTAACTTTTTTTGTCTACAACACCTCTAGGCCTTTAGCGCCTTCTTCCCATGGAATGAGGTGCAATCCCTTATTGGGGTTAATGGACCAAAAAACCAAAAATATGAGGAAATGGAGGGGAAAAGGTGTAAAAATTGGTAATTATATGTGGGAATGGTACAATAACCCTTCAAGGAGACCCCCAATAGTAACCTTTTCCCCTAGGTTGACCAACTTACTAGGAAACCATGTCAACCACCAAGGTGAAATAAGGAAAAAGGTATAATTTCCAAGAAAACGCCTTATAATCAAGAAAGGACCCTCTGCAGCATGCTCAAATGCTTCAATTATTAAAGTGACACTTACTGCGAGACTAGACTCATTACCTCATGAAGAAAGACTTGTTGTCCTTTCTGGGCTAGGCCAATGTGGTGGATGCTACTATGTTGTTGAAGATGAATGGTTATGTGTGGCGGAGAGGAGGGGCTCTTTTCTGCTCAATGTGTGCTCAGATGGTCATCTAGATCTTGACACTCCATGCATTCTATTAGCGGGCCTTGAGGCATCATATCCTTAGTTACCCTCAAAATCTCCCGGTAAGACATGTGCCTACACATAATCAAGAAATATATTAGATAATTAAGGGTGGCTTGCTCACCATTTACTCATAAGAAAAACTTCAAATTTTCAAAATTGACAATTATTCTTTAAAATATTTTTTTTCATTTTTCAAAATATTCTAACCAACCTGTTGCTGATTAAGGTTGGTTGTCATTGATGTCAACCCTTGAAGAAAGTTCAGTAGAACAAAGGTTTGGGCAATGGACCCAAGTTTGTTTCATGTATAATGGTATTAGTTTTAATATATTTGAAGGTAATACTATTCTATATGGATAGTACATGTCATGCCATTTCTGGTGGTGTGTGGAATGTCACATAACTCCTCATGGTTTGAGATTTATGGCCTTACGAAGTTGGAGGACCCTCATATGTTGGATTGAAGCCCAAAAAGGTTAAAGAAGTCAAAGAGCTTGCAAAGAAGAAATCATTATTTAAATGATAAAGTAAAGTGACAAAGTCAAGAAGGATTATTTAAATAATAAAGTGAAGTGACAAAATCAAAGAAGATTATTTAAATGATAAAGTGAGGTGACAAAGTCAAGGAGCAACATTTAAATGATAAAGTAATGGAGAAATTTCTAATTATGGAAATTGGTTAACCCTAAAAATGAGGAAAATAGGTTAAGTGACCTATAAATGGGTTAAGTGACCTAGAAATAGGTTAACTGACCTAGAAATGGGTTAAGTGACCTATAAGATGGAAAGTATAAATAAGAGGCAAGGATATCTCATTTTACATCACACTTGAGAATATTGAATATATATATATAGGTGACTAAGGTAAGAAAAGGATATCTAAGCCGAATTTCAGAGGGAAGATGAAGAAAAGAAGGCTGGAATTTAAGGGAGGATAAATTATTTTGATGATGCTTTCTAAGGTATGTTATTTATAGGTCATCTCACCATTTTTACAATACATTATTTATAGAACGATTCAGACTGTGATATTGATAGAACATTGAGGAAACATATCCAAGTATCTGTGGCAAAATATTCATCTTGTGGGTCATTGTATTTTTGGAGTTACACTCCATGGAAAATAGGGTTTGTGGCTAGTCCTAAAACTAGTCTAAAACAAGTCTTTTGGGTAAAAATGTCATAATGTCTTCATAAAAGATCAAACTTTAGTAATACCAAATGTGTTGGTTAGAGTACAGTCTGTAGTATTCTTTTTAATATTGTCAGATCCATTTAACAAACATTCTGTGTGGGGCACGCTCTACATGTTCTCTCTCTAGAATAAGCCAAAATTCAGCAAGGTGTGCCATTTTTTCTATAACTCCTTTTATGAGAGGTTCCAAGTAGTGAAACCTGGAGGAATTGCATAAAAAAAACTCAAGAAAATTGTGTACTACTTTCAAATATTTATTCATTACAGGTACATAGTTATGATTATTTCAAGCTAGGTTTGTTTACTAATACCAAACTAGTCATGTGAGACTAAAGAAAAGTTTGATGAAAATGCTAGTCTCTTGTTGTGAAAGTTAAGGAAGGTTTGCAGGTATGTGATCATATACACCATGTATATTACAGAGTTACAAATCACAATTGGATGATGAAATTGATGAGGGCTTTTGGTTAAGGTACATGTTGGGTACATGGTTGAAACAAGTAGTTGATGAGTTGGCACATACATGAGGTGTATAGTTAATGAAGTTGGTACATATTGATGAGTCATAGTTGATGATTAGTTGACACATGATTGGTACATACTTGGTACATGGTTGGATGAACTTGTTTATGGTACAGGTTGATTACAGGTTGTTTGGTATAGGTTTGTGCATGGTTGATGCACTTGTTTATGGTATTACAGGTTGACGCATGGTTGATGCATGGTTCAGTTTTATTGGTATAGTTTTACAAGTTATATCTCACAGTGATAGTGTGATAGTGGTTCCATCATTCTACTTCTACATCAGGGCAGTTGGATGGGGCAAGGAAAAGTGGTTGTAGCCACCTTCCGATTGTAGCTAGAGAACATAGGGGGTTGTAGCCTCCTTCTAGTTGTAGCCAGAGAATAGGAGAGTTGGAGATTCCTTCAGTTTTTAGCTTGAGAAACAAGGGGGTTGGAGCCTCCTTCTAGTTGTAGCTAGAAAACAAAATAAGTTGGTGCTTCCAATGAATGTAATTCTTCAAGACATATAAGAAAAGGAATTTTGTGGTTTTCTCCCACTTTGGGTTTCCATGTAAAACACTGGTGTACTGTGTATGTGTATGATTGTTCATTTGTTTATTGCTTATTTACTTTGAAGTTATTGGATGATAATGCTACATTGAGATAAAACTTGGATTAAATGGTTAAAAGGGATTAAATTTCTCTATTACTGATTCATCCCCCCTCTTAGTAATCCAACAATTGGTATCAGAAAATATTCCTTCAGAAATCAGTTTAACCATTGAAAGGTAGATCATGGAGAGAAACAAGTAATATAAAAATGGAATACCATGGTTCAATGGACATAAGTATGCATTTTGGAGCATAAGAATAAAAACATATATACAGGCACGAGGATTTGAAATTTGGCAATCAATTGTAGATGGATACACAACAATAGAAGTCTCGCCAACAAATGACAAAGCAATGAAACTCAGTCAGAATAATTACAAATCCAAAAATGCACTTATGAATGGTCTTAGTGAAATGCTATTCACCAAATTTTCACATTGTAAATCCGCTAAATATATTTGGGACAAACTTCAAAATATTTATGAAGGAGATTCAAAAGTCAAAGAAGAAAAGCTTCAAAATTACAGAGGTTAGTTCGAACAACTTAAGATGAAGGAAGATGATAATATTGTAGCTTACTTTTTACGAGTTGATGAAACAGTAAATGAAATGATAGGATTGGGAGAAGAAATCAAAGAATCTGTAATTGTTCAAAAATTACTAAGATCTCTTCCTATGAAATTTGACCCTAAGATATCATCACTAGAGGAAAGATCAGATCTGAACTCAATAAGAATGGAATAATTACATGGAATCTTCACAACATATGAAATGACAAGTAAACAGGAAAATCCAAATATAAAATAAGTACCCTTCAAGGCATCCCAACATTCAAAGCAAAAGGGAAGGCAAAAAGAAGAACATAGAAGCAACAGTGACGTCTCGAAAGATGATGAAGAAGTGGCCAACTTTGTCAAAAGATTGAACAAGGGAACCGACGGTAGGTATATAGGTAAGATTCCTTTAATTTGTTTTAATTGTGATGGTATTGGTCATTTTTCTAACAAATGTCCTTATAAGAAAAAGATAAGTGATGAAGGTTACTCAAAAGGGAAAAAAAACATATAAATGCAAAAGAACCACAAAGACAGTTTTCAAGAAACTCTTATGCACCAAAGAAGGCATCTCATCATCAGATGAAGATGAAGTCAGTGACAGTGAGACAAAAAGAGTTCTATTCATGGCAGTAAAAGACTCCGATAAATAAGACTTTGATGAAGAATATGAAGAAGCCGAAGAAGAATATGAAGAAGCCGAAGAAGAAATTGAAGAGGTGGAAGTTGACTACCGAGAGGAATTAATGTGTTCCATAGAATTTATCAGAAGAGAAAAGAAGAAAACAAGAAACTACTAGCAGAACTAGACAAGAAAGAAGACACTCAAGAACTAGAACAAATGATCACAAATTTGAAGGTTCAATTAGAAGAAGATAAAAGTATTGAAGAAGCACTCAAAGAAAATCTAGAAAAAAATTACAAGATCATTTGAAATTTGGAAGCAAAGATTGTCACATTAAGAAAGGATCTTCAAAACAAAAATATGCAGAACAACTCAAAAGTTTTGGATGACATTATCAGCAGTCAAAAATCTCATCATGACAAGTCTAGGCTTGGATACAATCAAACAGAAAAAGGATCAAGATCCAAAACAACAGAGCAAGAAACATATCCAAAAAGCTATGCAGAAATAATCAAGGGGGATAGGAAGATCTACAATAAAGATTACAAGGACACTCCTCCACCAAGAATATTCATATTTCAGAATCAACAACCGATAGATAGGCCTGAGGAAGAAGAATAATTTATAAGAGTACCTCCTTTCAGAATATCTTCAACTCCCAGGTATCAAACTATCATTTTTGGTTTATGTTATGCATGTAATAATTTTGTACATAAAGTTGTGAATTGCAGAGCTAACAATAGGATTGCAAACAACTTTGAAATTCGTACACAAAGGGGTTACCCAAGAAGGCCTAGTGAAACACAAAGAATAAGTTACAACATGTTTGAATCTTTGAGCACTGAAGTGAAATGTTACAAATGTAACAATTTTGAACACATGGCCAAATATTGTAGAATAACAGTCCCTCCTATTGAACTACAACATAATAACAACAGTCGGAAACAGGGACCTCAAAAAATGACATGGATAAGAAAGCAGGGTCAATATAGCATTGAATAATGCACACTCGCTCTATAAGCTAAGCAGAAGAAACATGGTTAGTATGTTGATAGTGGTTGTTCAAAACACATTACAGGTGATAGAGAAAGGTTTCTTACATTAGGAAAGGAAAGAGATGAATTAGTCTCCTTCGGAAATGATTATTGAGCTAACATCATTGGAAAAGGCATAGCCAGAATTGGGAACAAGAATACCAAGGAAGAAAATGTTCTACTAGTAGAAGATATGAAACATAATATTATAAGTGTGAGTAAAATGTGTGACCAAGGTCAAAAAGTTACTTTTGATTCACAAAAAATGAGAGATAAGAAAAGAAGGTTCAGGAAAAATGATTGATACAACTATGAGAACTTCAAGCAACATATATGTATTAAGTGAAATTGGAAATGAAAAGTCTTTTCTAGGAAAGGAAGATGAAAGTTGGATATGTCATAGAAGAATGGCTCACATACGTTTTGATAACTTTTTCAAAGTCAGCAGAAGAGAAGAAGTCAAAGAAATTCCCCAGATCATGAAACCAACCAACACTTTATGAAAGCATTGTCAACAAGGAAAGAAAACAAAGACCATGTTCAAATCAAAGGAATATTCAACGACAAGACCACTGGAAATTGTGCATACTGGTTTAGTTGGACCAAATAGAACAAAGGGTTTAAAAGGTGAGAAATACTTTATGTTATTAGTTGATGATTATACAAGAATGACAATAGTTTGCTTTCTCAAGAATAAGTCAAAATCTTTTGAAAACTCCAAGATCTACAAGGAAATGGCTGAAAATCAAATGGATTCAAAAACCAATTGCTTGAGATATGATAATGGAGGAGATTTCACTTCAGAGGAATTTATGGACTACTGTAGCAGTCATAGAATAAAAAGGCAATTCTTCGTTTCTAGGACACCTCAACGGAATGGAATTGTTGAAAGAGAGAATATGACAGTTGTCACATACTCACTACGCAAATCAAACTTTTTCGTTGATTTATCAACAATTAGAATCCTTGAATTCCTACAGGGCTTAGCACAGGTTAGCTCTTTCTTTTTTCCACCTCCATATGATTGTAGTTCTTGACTATGGGCCGAATCAGCACGACGTCTTTTCGCACTTCGTGACTCAGTTCTACCAGAACTTTGAGTCGCTCGACTCTGCAAACCCCAAAGATTGAAACAGCAAAACACTGAACCCCGATGGGGCTAGCGAGGGCAAGTTTCTCTCTTGGGGTCTTGTCTACGTCACCCTATAAGGTATCCACGCACTTAAGCCAGCCAAGAGCTTATCGGCTTTTCATGATTCGGGAAATCGCAATACACAACTTCTACCTTTCCCCATTCAAATCCCCGAAACTTCCGAGGTCTCTAAAGTTTCCCTCCAAAAGGAGATCGATGGTTGTAAGCCTCCCCTGATCCAATGGTATGGATCCTTTCGAGGTTTCAGTACTCGGGAGTTCGAAATGCAAAAACTCCAAGACTCTTCGTCATTCAAATCTCCTAATTCTGATATGGAAAGTTGTGTAAGATATCGACGGCTCTTAGGATCGTGGATCCAACGGTCCATGGGATTTTGGGTATCGGGATTTTGTAACTCGTGAAGGCAAGGCTTCTTGCCTTTTGGTTCCCCATATGCCAAAATGCCGAAATGTTGACCAGCAGCTACGTGTCCCTTTGATGGACGGTGGCGACCCTCAACCAAGATCGACGGTCGTGGTCTTTTGGGGATGATCAACGGTCATGATCAAATCCCAACTTTTCTCAATCTTAATCACACCTCATGCCATTTCGAGGCTTCAGTGATCAGAATTTCCTGACTCACGAAGACAAGGGTTCTTTGATCTTTTGTTTTTCGGGTGCCAAAACGCCGAAGCGCTTACTAGCGGCCACGTGTGCTCTATAGATGGACGGTCCAGGCACTTCTATGGACCATGGGGTCTATGGTCCTTATTCCTTCATCTATTGCAAGGGAAAAAGAAGGGGTCTTGACATTAATGCCTACGTCTCTTTCTTAAATCAAATGGTCATTACAGACCCTAGGATCCTCCGAAGGGATCCTGTTTGTGCATTGCTTACAAAGGCAGAGAGGGGTCAAGGAATTATCATCCACGTGTCCTCCCTTAGATGAACGGTCCTTGTTGTTTCACGATTTCACGACTTGCGACTCCCAGTGACGCAAATCCTTTGTCAACTCGAATCCCTGATATCCGAGATATCGATGGACTCTCGATCTCTGCCATGTGTCCTTCATGGATGGACGATCTAGATCTATATCAGGACTTTCACCATGGAGTGTCCCGATCCCTTGTCATCAGGACTTCAGGAATCCTGAATTTCGAATCCCTGATACCAACTCCTCTCTCAGGACTTTTGCCCTTGTTCACGAGGGATTTAACCCTCATGCATCTCTTAATATATCCAACAGTTGTCGGGTTTTTCTAGCTAAGATATGACTGCTCATATCTGTCCCACATTGCGCACTCTGCCACTACTTCCTGGACATGGAAAAATCAACAGTCCAGATGTTCTCATGGACCTTAGGGATCTACGATCCTGATTTCATCGTTATTCACGAAGATAGAGGAAAAAGGGGCAAGGTATGTAACACCCTTGTTTCTTTCGTCAATCTAATGGTCATGAATGGCCATGGATCTTCCGATGGGATCTTGTCCGTCGATTGATACTTATCCCTACGCTGCTACTTCGGGATTTTAAGAGGGTCATTCCTCCTCATACAGGGTTGTTAAGACTTTCACATTCAAGTCCTTTTTCCAGGTTCTTGGTAAACCTTTCCAAGAAGGGAATCTTTGTGAAGAGATCTATTCCAAGGCATTCCTGGAGACAGATAAGGGGAAAAAAATTCCTGAGAATGAACTGGAAGTCTGACTCGGTTCAACTTATGCATAATTAAATTCATTTATCAACATAAGCCATGCGTGGTTTTTCTGTTATAAGCATATATCTACCATTTCTTATCAAAACACTGCACAGACATGCTTATACTATAATCATTCACAATTTCACAGTTTATGAGGATATATGATATGTCAGCATATGAATTTCAAGATGCAATATGTAAAACACTTATCAAAAATAACACCACAAGTGAGTGCAACTGCTGAGAGGGGTGCTCATTTCCACCCAACCGTAGGCTTAGCGACTCCCAGTGAATTTACCACTAGCCACCCCCAAGCTGAGACCACGATGCTGTGAGACTACGTCTCCATTTTCCAGTGACCAGGAGTGAAGGTTGCAATCCTTCCTCTCTGCTATCACTCACTCTACGTAATGCCAGAGTTTCTCTCCTCGCGTCTGCCCCCTCAATCGCTTCTACCCTACGCCTTATCCTCTTGCGAGGTTGCATGTGGCATGATTACCCTCGCGCTTGTTAGGCCCAATGGCTCTACGGATTGGTGGTTCACCTCCCATCCCTCATTAAGCCATCTACCTACCAGCCTGCGAGACATTTAATTTGGGGCCAGCGAACCGCTTTTGGTTCTTCGGGCCAGTGGAGTCCAAATACGGTATTAATTCACGGTGGAAGTTAACGACACCTTTTCAGGTGCCTTCCACCGCCATCATGGTCTCTTTTTATACACATTCCCTCTCAGCAGTCCCATAATAAAATTCAAAATGTTATTCACATTCATTGACCTTTTCCTCAAGGTCCATTTACATCACATATTCACATTTATGAGTTTTCCATAGTTCTTGGCCAGTCCCGTTATTTTTACAAACTAGGGGAAACAGGGTGTTACAATTCCCTCCTCCTTAAAAAGGAACATTGTCCTCGATGTTCTTATCTACCAACATGAATTGCATGTACAGAAGTAAACAAAATGGGATATGCCTGTCTCATGGCATCCTCCATTTCCCATGTAGACTCATTTGGGCCAAAATGTCTCCACTGCACCTTGACCTGTGTAATGGTTCTATTCCGGAGTGGGGTTTCCTTTCTGTCCAGTATGCATTGGAGTTCTGGTAGAAATTCTCCCTCCGGTTCCACCTAGATCACAGACCAATCAATTATATGATTAGCCTCATGTACATATTTCTTCAATAATGAAACATGGAAAACATTATGTGTTTTTACTGTGGGAGGAAGTGCTAGCCGATAGGCTATAGGTCCCACTCTATCTAGAACCTCAAAGGGTCCACAATAC
>JZKD02S2229431.1:437277-483052 GCA_000966675.3 Picea glauca
AGGGTGTTACAACAGTACAAGAAATGGGTCAAACAATGCTAATGGATTCCAAATTAACAGATATATTTTGGACACGGGTAGTGCATACAGTAACTCACATTCAAAACTGAGTAATGCTTAGAAACAACACTGACAAAAATCCCTACGAGCTATGGAAAGGAAGACCAACAAATGTGAAGCACTTCATATTTTTTGGAAGCAAATGCTACATCAAAAAAGAATATGGAAAAATAGAAAAGTTTAACTCTCGTGTGGACAAATGAGTACTTGTTGGTTACTCAAGTACAAGGAAATCATACAATTGTTACAATCTGAGATTGAACAAATTTGTAGAAAACATCAACGTAACAATTGATGAAACAGGCATACCAAAATCAAAGGAAGAAGAAAATGAATCAATGGAACAACTTTTCAAATAAGAAGAAGAAGATAAAAAGGAAGTAGAAGAGGAATATGACGAGAATATGACAAAAGCAGAAGATAAAGTTCAACAAGTTCCTCTAAAGACACCTAGAATACAAGTACATAAGAATCATCATTCAGATCAGATTATCGGAAACAAAGACACAGGAGTTGAGACTAGAAGAAGAATCTATTCACCAGAACAAACACACCTAGTACTCACATCTACGATTGAACCAACCTATTTTGAAGAGGCCAACAAGGATGAATTTTGGAACAAGGCCATGGATGAATAATTGCATCAAATAAATTAAAATGACACTTGGGAATTGGTTCATGGACAAAAGGATAAGAATGTGATTGACACAAAGTGGGTATACAGGAATAAATTGAATGAAGATGGACAGGTTACAAGGAAAAAAGATAGATTGATATGAAAAGGATATGCACAGGTTGAAGGAGTTGAATTTGAAGAGACATTTTCCCCAGTTTCCAGAATGGAAGCAATCCAATTGATTTTATCTTATGCATGCTCCAAAAATATTAAAGTGTATCAGATGGATGTAAAATCAACTTTTATGAATGGGGAAATTGAATAACAAGTCTACATTGAACAACTAGAAGGATTTCAGTTGTCAGAGAATAAAACTATGTGTGCAAATTAAAGAAGGCCTCGTATGGTCTAAAACATGCTCCTAGAGCATGGTACTCTAGACTAGATAAATATCTACAACAGGAGGGGTTTAGAAAAGGAAGTGCAGACAACAACCTCTACATCAAGGTAAGTCAAGGTAATATTTTATTAATTTAAGTTTATGTTGATGATATTATTTTTGGTGGTGATGATGATAGGTTAAGCCTGAAATTTGCAAAGGATGTGTAGAATGAATTTGAAATGTCATTACTTGGAGAACTATACTTCTTTCTGGGACTTCAAATATGTCAAATCAACCAAGGAATTTTGATTTCTCAAACCAAGTATATTAGAGAAATGCTAAAGAGGTTCAAAATGTAATATTGCAAACTAGTTATCACTCCCATGCAAACCAGTTGCAAGTTAAGAAAATATGATGATTCAAAGTATATAGCTCAGAGGAAATACAAGTCAATGATTGGTAGCCTACTATATGTGATAGCATCCATACCATATGTAATGCAATAAATTATAAAGGTGGCACGATTTCAATAAGCACCAAAGGAATCACATGTGTTAGTAGTGAAGAGGATTTTCATATATCTCAAAGGAACAAAAGAGTTTGGATTATGGTATCCAAAAGGAAAGGATATATCTCTTATTGCCTACACAGATACATATTGGGAAGTTTGTATTGATGACCAACAAAGCACCAATGGAGAAACTTTCTACTTGGGTGAGTGTTTAGTATTATGGATAAGAAAAAATAATCATCAGTATCTCTGTCTACAGTCGAGGCAGAGTATATTGCAGCAACAACATGATGTACACAGGTTCTTTGGATAAAAAAAACTCTGACAGATATACAGTTTGAGTATGATGAGCCCATTCCAATATATTGTGATAATACAAGAACCATCAATATCTCAAATAACATGGTGATGCACTCCAAGATGAATCACATTCCAATAAAGTATCACTTTCTATGGGAACAGGTTGCAGAAAAGAACATCAAAGTTGAGTATGTGGGAAAAAAAGAACAAGTGGTAGACATCTTTACAAAACCACTTCCACAGGAAGCCTTTGAGTATCTTCGCTAGAGACTCAGAGTTATTTCTACTCCAGAATGAATATTTTTGAATGCTTATCTTATATGTCTTATATGTACATGAGGAAGAACCATAAAGAGGACAGTTCAGTTAGGGGGAGCAGCCCCGGATGGAAAGATACCTTTATCATTGATGACAAAGGAGGAGATATTTATCAGATGCATAGGAAAGAGGCATGATTCCAGGGGGATAAATGGTCACAAAGATGCAGAGGACAAAGGGACGGTTCTAGGGGGAGCATGAGTAATATGACTTCAATATTGCATGAAATGATTTCAGTATTGCATCAGAGTGTTTCCATCAATGCCAAAGGGGGATATTGTTGATTAAGGTTTGTTGTCATTGATGTCAACCCTCGAAGAAAGTCTGGTAGCGAATTATGGTAGAAAAAAGGTTTGGGTAATGGACCCAAGGTTTTTTCATGTATAATGGTATGAGTTTTAATATATTTGAAGGTAATACTATTCTATATGGATAGTACATGTCATGTCATTTCTAGTGGTATGTGGAACGTCACATAACTCCTCACGATTTGAGAGTTATGACCTTACGAAGTTGGAGGACCCTCATATGTTGGCTTGAAGCCCCAAAAGGTCAAAGAAGTCAAAGAGCTTGCAAAGAAGAAATTATTATTTAAATTATAAAGTAAAGTGACAAATTCAAGAAGGATTATTTAAATAATAAAGTGAAGTGACAAAATCAAAGAAGATTATTTAAATGATAAAGTGAGGTGACAAAGTCAAGGAGGAATATTTAAATGATAAATTAATGGAGAAATTTCTAATTATGGAAAGTGGTTAACCCTAAAAATGACAAAAATAGGTTAAGTGACCTATAAATGGGTTAAGTGACCTAGAAATAGGTTAAGTGACTTACAAATGGGTTAAGTGACCTAGAAGATGGAGAGTATAAATAAGAGGAAAGGATCTCTCATTTTACATAACACTTGAGAATATTGAATATCTATAGGTGACTGAGGTAACCAAAGGATATCTAAGTTGAATTTCATAGGGAAGGTGAAGAAAAGAAGGCTGGAATTCAAGGGATGATAAATTCTTTTGATGATGCTTTCTAAGGTATGTTATTTATAGGTCATCTCACCATTTTCGTAATAATGTTTTTTCTAGAATGATTCAGAACATGCGATTGATAGGCCATTGAAAAAACATATCCAAGTATCTATTGTAAAAAATTCAACCTGTGGGTCATTGTATTTTTGGAGTTACACTCCGTGGAAAATAGGGTTTGTGGCTAGTTCTGAAACTAGTCTAAAACAAATGTTTCGGGTAAAATGTCATAACTTATTCATAACAGATCCAAATTTAGTAAGACAAAATGTTTTGGTTATAGTATTGTATGTAGTATTATATGTAACATTTTCATATCCATTCAACAAATATTTTGTGTGGGGCAAGCTCTACAAAGTCGCTCTCCAGAATAAGCTAGAATTTAGCAAGGTATGCCATTTTTGCTATAACTCCTTTTATGAGAGGTTCCAAGTAGTGACACCTGGAATAATTGCATTAAAAAAACTGAATAAAATTTTGTACTACTTTTAGATCTTTATTCATTACATGTACATAGTTATGATTATTTCAAGTTAGGTTTGTTGACTAATCCCAAACTAGTCATGTGAGACTAAAGAAAAGTTTGATGAAAATGCTAGTCTGTTGTTGTGAAAGTTAAGGAAGGTTTCCAGGTATGTGATCATATATACTAGGTCTATTATAGAGTTACAAATAATATTTGGATGATGAAATTGATGAGGGATTTTGGTTAAGGTACATGTTGGGTACATGGTTGAGACAAGTAGTTGATGAGTTGGCACATACATGAGGTGTATAGTTGATGAAGTTGGTACATATTGATGAGTCATAGTTGATGAGTAGTTGACACATGATTGGTACATACTTGGTACATGGTTAGATGCACTTGTTTATGGTACAGGTTGGTGGATGTTTGATGCACTTGTTTATGGTACAAGTTGATGGATGGTTGATGCACTTGTTTATGGTACAGGCTGATTACAGGTTGATACATGATTGGTGCATGATTCAAGTTTATTGGTACAAGTTTACAACGATATATCTCACAGTGATAGTGTGACATTGGTTCCATCATTCTACTTCTACATTAGGGAGGTTGGACGGGGCAAGGACATGTGTTTGTATCCACCTTCCGATTGTAGATGGAGAACATAGGGGGTTGTAGCCTCCTTCTGGTTGTAGCCATAGAATAGGGGAGTTGAAGCTTCCTTTAGGTTGTAGCCTGAGAAACAAGGAGTTTGGAGCCTCCTTCCAGTTGCAACTAGAAAACAAAAGAAGTTGGTGCTTCCAATGAATGTAATTCTTCAATACATATAAGGCATTCCATGGGTTTCTCCCACTTTTGGTTTCCACGTAAAACACTGATTTACTGTGTATGTGTATGATTGGTCATTTATTCATTTCTTATTTACTTTCTATTTATTATATGATAATGCTACATTGATATAACACTTGGATTATATGGTAAAAAAGTATTAAATTGCTCCATTACTGATTCACCCCCCCTCTCAGTAATCCAACACCTGTAATATGATTCGAGAAAATGAATCACAACAATTATGTATAGATTAAACAAATAAATATGTAAATAAAAACATGAATGAAAATGAAACTACTTTATGATGACATAAACACACAAATGGAGATGCAAGAAAACAAATGACCTATCTACTTGCCTGGGGCTCGAGGCATGTAGAAATAAAAACCATGAAGGTGTCAGGTGAAATCATACAACCAATGAAACTACCTCCCCATCTCATCAAGGTATCTCCCCCTATGATTAATATGGAGAATACTATATGAGTGTTGAGAGAAAAGGATAGATAATAAGGAACAAACTCAGTTTCAGATAAATAATTTGTCTTTCATTTATTCACATGTGTCCAAAAATATATAAAATAAGCTACCAACTATGAGAACCCATGTTTCATGAGAGAATCATCATGTAATATAGGACCTCCAACCAAATATTGAGGCAAAGAAGGCTGGAAATATGTGGTATGAAACTCTAACTTTCCTAGGCTAACCATCTTCTCATCAGAACCAACATACACCTATAGATGAGGATATTCTTCATGAGAAGGATGATGGTCCTCAAAGATGTATGTATCATATATCTCTTATTGTGACTGAAAATCATCATGAGTATACTGCAAAAGGTCATCCCTGGGTGGTTGAAATAACTCCGTGACCATATCATCATTATGTTTGCAAACATATGGATCATATTGGCACGTAGGAAAGTACCCTGAAGGAAAAAACTCTTCGCTCTTTAATTGGAATCAATTTTCAATGTAATAAATGGGATCTCCATTAAAAATTAAACAACTCTCATCCCATCTACATCCAGTGAATTTTCCTTGATTTCATCACCTACAAAGTCACTAGAGAATACATCATGAGTATAGAAAACCTAGAAAGGAGTGAAAAAACCATATATTTGTCTTCATGTGTAGGGGATTCCAAAGCTTGCACAACCTCATCTTCATCTTCATCAGGTGGGAGCACATATACAAATTTCTCGTCTGAATATTCAATATGTTTCATTTTGTTGGAATTTTTCCTTTTCTTCTTGTCAAATTTATTCAAACATCTCTTCAAGAACATCTTCATTACAAGGGGATTAATTCTTTATGAGGATTGCTTCATCTTTTTTTTTCAAAAAAGGATTTAAAAGATAACTCGTGTTCTTCTCATCATCATGGACTTTCTCTTTGGTGGGTGATGTCTTGTCGAGATCCTACACATCCTTGGAGTATTCCTCCTCTTTCTGGACCTATTATTCAAATACTTATTTTTCCAAGTGTTCCTCAAGGTTGTTATTTCATTCTCCCACCAAGGAAGCCTCATTATCATCAACCTTTGTATTAACTTCAAAAAGACCTAAAATTCCCTCCTCTTGCAAGGCTTTCAGGAGCTTATGATATGTGTCTTCAAAATTCTAGGATATTTGACCCTAGTATTTGAGAAAGTCCTCTACGAATAACTTGAAGTAAGGGATACTCTTTGGACTGCAAGAGTATTTGACCCAGTCCTTTTTCTCTCATCTCAAAGAGGATAGGAATTCTCTCACCAAAATGTATCCATGGCTTTCGTCAAACGTGGATGCATGTCTTGCAAATGACAAGATGTTTGGGATGAAACAAGAAGGATCCCCATTGAGCCTTGTAACATTCTTGTTAAACTCTAATGGCTATGGGTGTGAGAACCCTGAAACATACTCAATATCAAGGGAAAGATACACTCCATGCAATACCCGAAAATCCATTCTTCATCATATGCATATTCAACATGAAATCTCAATAAAATCTTCATACCTTATCCTAGTGGAGTCACCTAATAAATTTATATGAATTTCGTCAAAACATTGTAAGGGAACTTTCCCCTAATGGAGTCAAAAAGCAAGCTAGAGGTAAATGCTTTGGGATCAATATTTTCCAGAATATTTTTATGGGATTGGAAATGATTTAAAATCCTCCCCGTCAACGGAGCAAAAACAATTATCACACATTTTGTAGTTTGGAAAAATCCCAACCCAAGCAAAAAATGTGAGACACAACTAGTGACACTTATCACTATCACCTCAATCGATATCCTCCTTGTTTTAATGAAACACAATTCCAACACAAGGGAGGGTTCTGAGGTGATCCTAGGGGTATTTCAAGGGAGAATCCAAGAGTAATAATGAAGCTCCCCTATAGGTCACAATGAAAGGTTCTAAGGGCTGATGCAGGATGAGTATCAGTCAAGGAGAAGTTTCCAATGAAGATTACGTACAAAACCAATGTTAGGAAACCAAAACTAAGACAATATATGGTGAAAATGAGCCCTATAACAAGAGGGAAACAACAAGGTATGGTTTTTGTCCAAAAAATGGAGTATTAACAAATATATATCAACAATGATAAAGTTGTAATAACTGCAAATTAAAACATCAAAATGATGTAGGATAATTGTCAACAAAGCATGTGTGGAGGATAGCTGGGCACACTAAGCACATATTTTGAAATATTTTGAATTCAATGATCAGTGTATTAATGTAATATTTGACAAATATTTTGAGTTATGAACCTCTTTAATGATTCAAGGCTGAGCCATTGCATAAGATCGATGGGGGGGGTGTATGTTTCTTTAATGCGAAGGATCACAACACAGATTTGGAGCATCCCCTCTTATTTGTCTGACTCAATATTTATTGTAATAAATGTTAAGTAGCTGAAATCCTTTATTTTCAATAGGATAGCATAGAGTAGTTGGAGGGAATAACTCGAAGAGTCCTTTTGTATAAATCTTTGTATCATTTTTGAGAAGAGGTTGTTGAATATAATGTGTAGATTTCCATTGTAGTCAAGAGATGGGACCTATAGAGAAGTGGTGTATGAATGTATGTAAAGTTCAGTTGAATGAATATAGTAGAGGAACATTGTCCCAATTATGTGTTATTGTTGTGTCTATATGAATGAGTGAATGGTAGAATTCTTTGTTTGTTTCAATTCTTTGTTATTCTTTGTTTTTGTATCCATGAATGCATTTATTGAGTTGAATGTATGAGTCATTGTGGAGAGTGAATAAGTTTCCATCGTTTCTCTTATTTGAGAGAGTGTAAGGTGTGCATATCGTCTGCAAGGAGTGCGTTGACGGAGTTTGTTTAGACTCGTAAGATCAAAAGAGATAGTGAGAGTTTGTATGTGAAAGGAGTGCATAAATGTCTGCATGGAATGTGTGACAAATTTTTAAAACCCGAAATCTCAAGAAGGGAAGTGTGATTTTAGTCCTACAAGTGGGAATTTGTTGGAGAGCAGTCGCAAGGAGCGTGAAATCATCCACAAAGGAGTTGAGAATGGGAGAGAACCTATTACAAAGTGTGCATAGGTCAGGATTTCAACTAAGTGTCGAAGAAAATGTTCTGAAGGATGGAGAAAATGTTTTGAAGGATGAATAAAGCCAAAGAAGTAAATCTCAGGAGGGGGATCAGGAGAAAGTATTCAAGGGGAGAAGTCCCTGAAGTTTCCATAAAAGTCAGTTGACAAGATTCATTCTGGAGGGAGACTAATGATTACATACCATCAAATATGGGAGAGATATGTGGAGGATAGCCATAAAGCATTCGCACTTTAAAGTTCAGGAAGCTTGAAGGCTTGGCGAAAGGAGAGTTGCGAAGTCCAAAGTCATGAAATGATCCCAGCCATTGATTGCGAGGAGAGCATGTGGCAGCAGATTAAGGAATCTGGGAGTCAAAATTTTAGTGGTTCATGGGTCAGAGACTTAGAGTTTCATGAAGTCATGAAACCCAAACCATAGAGGATACGACAAATCTGAAGAGACACATGGCGAGAGTCCGGAGATTCGGAGAAGAGAACTTTGGGAAGAACCAAAAGAAGAGCTCAGGATATCCCTGAAGTCTGAATCGGAAAGGGATAGACCCATGGTCACAGTCGTGGTCACTTGGGAAAAAGGGGTTGTAACACACCCACTACCTATAGTAAAAAAAATTCATTTTTCTCAACAATGAGAATCCCCGATTCACAGGTCCTCTATTTACCTACCCGACTCTCTGTACATAACCGTGGTCTTATGTCCCTTTCCGTCGAGATTTTTGTTTTCAATCATCCTGACTCTCTTAAATTCCAGTTAGCCTCCTAGGCTAAGCTATTGGTTGCATGGCCTCCTCTATATGACCATGGTCATAACTACCATCGGGGCTACGGGGTTTCTAATGTCAAACTTCATCCCGAGTTATCCCCTTTACCATTGGGAGATCAACTGAATCTTGCTATCTCGCGAGTTCGTGAATCAAAGCCCCCAACTCTTCCTTTCCAATATTGTGACACCCGAACTAGCGATATGGGTATAGCTCCTTTCTTAGTTAGCACCCTCCCCATCTGTAACCATAGGCTAGGCTTAAACGTCAGCGCCTCTCGCAACTAGCACCTTCGTGAGTTTGTGAGTTGAACTCTCGTGCTCGCCTGTTGCGATCTCCTGAGACACGATAGGTCAACATTGAGTTGACTCCTCCCTTGGAAGTTCTTCCCTACTCGCAACCTTGCAACCTCGTCGGTTGAACCATCGAGCTCTCACCCTCCTATTTCGCGAAACCCCGAGATGCGAGAATTCAACGGAGTGTCGACTCCTATCTTCAGGCAATGCGTGTCCACCCGTCGACCACGCGGGTCCCATCTTATGGCTCTTCCACACATCCACACGAACCTCGGCACTCGGCACTTTGCGACTTCTGATGTCGAAAGTGGCTCCACTCAACCTCCGAACCCCCAAGTGCACGATAGGAGATAGGGTTCCCGATCCAATGATCCTCCTATGACCCAGATCTAATGGCTCTCCTTCCTTCCTCGCTCCTCCCGTCTTCATGACCTAGAGTAACCAATGTTTGGGCTCCCACCCTGCGAACTTCTGAGTTCGCGAGATTTCTCAATATCTGCCACCTATCCTCCTCAGATGGACGACTCCTAGTCCTCTCGCCACTTCGTCACTTCGTGTCCTCGCGCCTCATGAATTTTAACACCAATTACCTGGGCATTCACCCTGCGAACTCCCGAGTTCATGAGATCTCTCAATATCTGCCACCTATCCTCCCTCGATGGACGACTCTGATCCTCTCGTGGCTTCGCCACTCATGACTTGGAGCGTCCAAATTTTGGACTTCTACCCGTGAACCTCCGAGATCACGAGATCCCTAGATCTCTGCCACCTGTCCTCCTCAGATGGACGGCTCAGATCCTCTCGTGGCTTCGCCACTCGCGACTTGGAGCATCCAAACTTTGGGCTCTTACCTTGAGAACCTCCGAGGTAGCGAGATCCCTAGATCTCTGCCATCTGTCCTCCTTGGATGGACGAATCAGATCCATTTTGCCCCTATTCACAAGGCTTAACCCTCGTCTATCTTCCTAAATATCTAACGACTGTCGGGATTCCTAGTTCAAATATGACGATTCAGATCGATCCCGATGCCACGCCCTTTCCTACTGCTCTTTGGACATAGATAATCAACGGTCCAGATTCTCTCATTGAGCCTGGGGGTCTATGATTCAGATTTCCTTGCTATTCTCAAAGATAGAGGAAAAAGGGCTAAGGCAATTTAATGCCCTCGTGTATCTCTTCAATTTAACGATCAAAAATGACCGCAGATTCTCCGACAGGATCTCATCCATTGATCAATACTTATCCTTACGCTTCTACTTCAGGATTTCAAGAGGGTCATTCCTCTTCGCATAGGGTTGTTAAGACTTGCACATTCAAGTCCTTCTTCCAGGTTCTTGGTAAACCTTTCTAAGGAGGGAATCTCCGTGAGGAGGTCTATTCTGGGGCATTCCTGGATACAGATAAGGGAAAGAAACTTCCCGAGAGCGGGTTGGGAACCTAACTTAGTTCAATCTAGGCAAAATACCATTGCTTTATCCATGCACATCATGAGTGGTTTCCTCTGTTATGAACATATACCTATTCACTCCCATCACACACCGCACAGACATTTTTACACAGAAATCATTCATAATTTGACAGTTCTATGAGCATATATATATATATACATATACCAGTCTATGAATTTCAAGATGTAATATATATATAACACTTATCAGAAATGACTTCAAAAATGGGTGTAACTGCTGAGAGGGGTTCTCGTTTCCACCCAACCGTAGGCTCAGCGACTCCTAATGGATTTACCACCAGCCACCCCCGAACTGAGACCACGATGTTCTGAGACTGTGTCTCTTCATCTGCCAGTGACCATGATCGAAGGTTGCAATCCTTCCTCTCTGCTATCACTCACTCTGCATGATTCCAGAGTTCCCCTCGCGTCTACCCCCTTCAATCGTCTCTTCCATATGACTTATCCTCTCGTGAGGTTGCGTGTGGTACGATTACCCTCGCGCCGATCAAGCCTGACGGCTCTACAGATGGGTGGTTTACCATCCCATCCCTCATCAAGCCATCTACCTACCAACTTGCGAGGCATTGAATTTCAAGGCCAACGATCTACTTTTGGTTCTCCGGGCCAGTGGAGTCCAAATACGATATTTAATTCTTGGTGGAAGTTAACGCCACCTTTTCAAGATCCTTCCACTGCCATCGTGGTCTCTTTTCTGCACATCCCCTCTCAGCAGTACTGCAATAAATTCAAGATATTATTCACATTCATTGACCTCTTCCTGCAGGTCCATTTGCATCACATATTTATACTTATGAGTTTTCCATAGTCCTTGGCCAGTCCAGTTATATTTACAATCTGGGGGAAACAGGGTGTTACAATTCCCTCCCCCTTGAAAGGAACAGTGTCCTCGATGTTCTTAGCTACTAACATGAATTACACGTACAGAAGTAAACAAAATTGGATATGCCTGTCTCATGGCATCCTCCATTTCCCATGTAGCCTCATCTGGGCCAGAATGTTTCCACTGCACCTTGACCTATGCAATGGTTCTGTTCCGGAGTCGGGTTTCCCATCTGTCCAATATGCATTGGGTTTCTGGTAGGAATTCTCCCTCGGGTTCCACCTCGATTACAGACCAGTCAATTATATGATTAGCATCATGTACATATTTCTTCAATAATGAAACATGGAAAACATTATGTGCTTTTACTGTGGGAGGAAGTGCTAGCTGATAGGCTACAGGTCCCACTCTGTCCAGAACCTCAAAGGGTCCACAATACTGGGGTGCCAATTTGGCACACACTCCCATTTTTAGGGAACTCCTTCTAGGCTTAATTCTGAGATATACATGATCTCCTGTTTGGAATTCTCTTGGAGTTCTCTTCTGATCAACATAACTTTTCTGTCGGTTCTGAGCGACCTTAAGATTTTGTTTTATCTGAGTCACTTGTTGTTCCATTTCATTCAACATGTTGGGTCTGAAAGAAATCCTATTTATAGGATTGCTCCAGCTGACTGGGGTATTACATTGTCTACCATAGAGGACCTCGAATGGACTCATTTTTAAGGACGCTTGATAGTCGTTCTATCAATGGCAGGTAGTCTTCCCATTTCCTAGGTTGATGCATTACATGCATCCTTAACATATCCTCTAATATCTGATTTACTCTTTTTTTCTGTCCATCGGTTTGAGGGTGATAAGCGGTACTAAACAACAGTTTGGTCTCTAAACCTGCCATCAGTGATTTCCAGAATTTGGAAGTGAATTTTGTGTCTCTGTCAGATATTATCTCTCTCGGCATGCTGTGCAGTCGAAACACCTCTTTCATGAATACCTGTACGATATCTATCGCCTTGCAGGTTGATTTGATGGGGATGAAATGAGAATACTTGCTCAGTTTATCCACCACTACCATAATGGCGTCATTTTGTTTGGTTGAAGTTGGTAATCCAGTGATAAAATCCATGGAGATGGTTTCCCATTTCCATTCTGGGATGGGTAAAGGGTGTAATAGTCCTGATGGGTGTCGATGTTCTACTTTAACTTGTTGGCATTATATGCATTGGGCCAAATATTTGGCTACATCCTTCTTCAATCTCGGCCAGTAAAATTGTTTTCGGGTGGCAGTAATCATTTTCTAGTATCCTGGGTGACCAGTGTAGGGTCTTTTATGTAGTTCATCCGTGATGAACCTATTCAAGTCATCACAATTGGGAATGTACAGTCTATCTCTGTAGGTGAGCATACCTCCCTCGGTCATCTGATTGCCTTCGTATTTTACTCCAGTGGGTCACATTTCGAATGAAGGGATCGGTTTCTTATGCCTTTTTGACTCTGTCCTTGACATCTGTCTCACAGGTACTCACCGTTTCCAGGTGAATTGTTCTCATGCTTCTGCTAAGGGCATCGGCCACCCTATTCTCCTTCCCTTTAATGTGTTTGATTTCAAAGTCAAATTCTCTAAGGAGGGCCATCCATATAGCTTGTCTAGCATTTAGCTTGGGTTGATCAAACAAATACCGTAATCCACAGTGATCTGTCATAAGCACAAATTTTCTTCCCAAGAGGTAATGCCTCCACATTTTCAAGGCATGCACTATGGCAACTAGTTCTAGATCATGAGTCACATAGTTGACTTCATGCTCATTCAATTTTCGAGATTCATAGCAGATCGCCTTTCCTTCCTGCATAAGGAATCCTCCGAGCCCTTCCTTACAGGCATCTGTGCACACAAGGAAGTCAGCTTCTGGGTCAGCGATTTTTAACACAGGTGCATGGGTTAGTAGATGTTTCAAGGTTTGAAATATTTCTTCACATTGTTGTGTCCACAGAAATTTTATTCCCTTCTTCTGGAGGGAAGTGATTGGACAATCAATATTGGAGAAATCTTTTATAAATATCCTATAGTATCCCGCCAATCCCATAAAGGATCTGATGTCTAAGACATCCTTTGGGGTAGGCCATTCCATGATAGACCTGATCTTGTCAGGGTCTACTGCTACCCCTTCCTTGGACAGAACATGTCCCAAGTAATGTATTTGTTTATGAAAGAAGTCACACTTGATGAATTTAGCATACAGTTGATGCTCTCTTAGCACTTGCAGCACATGTCTAAGATGTTCTTCATGCTCTTCTCTATTCTTAGAGTAGATTAATATGTCATCAATGAAAACTAGTACAAATTTATCTAAAAAAATTATGAGTACATTGTTCATTAAGCACATGAAAGTGGCAGGGGCATTGGTTAACCCAAATGGAACTACCACAAACTCATAGTGACCATACCGTGTCCGGAAAGCAGTTTTATGGATGTCTTCATCCTTAATTCGGATTTGATGGTATCCCGACTTCAAGTCAATCTTTGAGAAAACAGACGCACCTCCCAACTGATCGAATAGATCATCGATCCTAGGCAAGCGATATTTGTTCTTTATAGTTACTTTATTAAGTTGTCGGTAATCTATGCATAGTCTAAGGGTGCCATCCTTCTTTTTCACAAACAGGACTGGTGCTCCCCATGGGGACATGCTGGTTCGAATATAACCCTTATCCATCATTTCTTTCAATTGTAACTTGAGTTCAACTAACTCAGGTGTGCTCATCTGGTAAGGTCTCCTGGACATCGGCACCGCTCCTAGTGCGAGTTCTATCGAGAAGTCAATGTATCTTCTTGGAGGTAGACCCGGTACCTCCTCTGGAAATATGTCTCTGTACTCTCTTAGGATAGGGTGATCATTGGGGCTTGGTTTAGCGCCTTCAATTATTTTTAGTACCTGTATTGCATATAGGGGACATCCCTTTCGGCAATAATTTCTCATTTGAAGGGCTGATATTTGCCTCACCGAGACCAGTTTTCGGATCCCTTGGAGGGATATCCTTTGTCCTTCTCTTTTCACACATTCTAAGGTTTTATAGCAACAATATAGTTTGGATTTATGGGCAGCCATCCAGTCCATACCAATCAACAGATCGTATGATCCCAGGGGTAATACATTAAGGGTTGCTTGGGTGGGGGATTCACCTAACATTAATTGGTAGGCTGGTATGGCCTCTACCAACTTTCTTTTGGTGCTAGTGGCTAACTGTACCAACCATGGTTTAGTTTGCTTCTATGGCTATAGCTTACACTTATCAACAGTTTTAGGGGATATATAACTCAAATTTGAACCAGGGTCAATCAAAACAAATACCAGATGGTTGAAGATCATACCTTCTATTTCCACCACTGAAGCTTGGTGGTCAGCTTGGTTATTATCCAAGGTTGCATAGATCTGCGACACACTCCTTGCCACATCATTGACCGTGGTAGCTTCCTGCATGTTATAAATTTTCCGACTGTTCTTTTGTTGGAGTGGACAGTCTCTCTAGAGATGCTCTCCTCCGCAATCCCATCATTCCAAAGGTTTTCTCTTTGGGTTATTAGTCTTTACTGGTATAGGTCTAGAAGTTTTCTTTTTGTTCATCGAGGGAAAGTTATGCTGGAGTATGCTCCAGGTTGGAAAGTTCATTCTAGGGTTCTTCTTGTAATTTTTCAATCCCGAGGATTTACTCCCCTTCTTCTGAAATTTTGAACCATTCTTCTATTTCCAATCTCCACGAGATTCTGCCCGATGTACATATTGTTCATGACAATATGTTGCCTTTCGTATAGTTTCTTCTAAGGTCTTTGGCTCATCGAATTCGATTCAGTTCTGGTATTCTTTGGGTAGCCCACTGATGAAGCGTTGGGCCTTCACCTTCTCTGCTTTGATGTAGGGTACATATCTCAGTAAGTCAAGGAATTTGTTGACATACTCCTCCATAGTAAGTTGTCCCATTTTGGGTTCATAAAACTCCTTAACCTTCATGTTGAAATACCTTTCCGACAAATACTTCTTCCGGAAGTACTTCTCAAACCATTTCCAAGACAGGTCCTCCTCGCGGACCCCTTTCATATTCTTAAGGTCTTCCCACCAGATGGAAGCCTTCCTGTTCAGATTGAAAGTGGCCACTCAGGCCTTCAAGTTCTCTGAGAAATCATGGACTCTGAAATATTTCTTCAGTCCAAGTAACCAAGCCTCAACTTCCTCTCCCTTCTTTATCTCGCCATTGAAGGAGGGAGGTTTGGCCTTCCTGAATTCTTCAAATTTATGAATCTTGGAAGTCTTTTGCTTCTTTTGTTTCTTTTGAGAATAGGAACTGGTCCTGCTACTGGAAGATCCTTCTGAATCACCAGCTTCCTTCTTAGTGGAATCTTCTGGTACTGGTCCTTTACCTCTGGGGTGGACCTTTCTAGATGTGCTTCTCTCAGTGTGGCCACTGACACGACCATGATTCTGCATCTCAGGTTCATGCTGCATTTGTCATTGTAGATTGGATAAGCTCTGTAGTAGAACAACATTAATTTCGGTTTGTTTTTCTTGTTCTTTCATCATCCTTTCATTATCGGCCTTGCATCTTTGCAATTCGGCCATGAGACTCCTCACCGTCTCAGCTAAGTCTGGAGGGGTTCCTATTGCCCTTCTTTCATCAGACTCTTCATCTCTGTTGTGGGATCCCTCTCCCACCTCTTGGTGAGTCACCATTTTCTGTGTTTGTAGATTCCCGCGGTTGATCGTCCGCTTGAGTGAAAAGATAAACGTTGATTATTAGTCAAGTGTTAAGTTCATTTTTATAAATGGCGCATAAATTCATAACTCTTTCACATGCATACACAGTCGGGAATTTATATTCCAAGTTTTTAATCCTGGACAAGATAGTTAAGTCAAGGGGTTACTCCTCTTAGGACTGCTTCGAACGGAGTTTATGCCCGACTCGTGCATGAGCCCAATCAAGCCGAGTGTTGTAACCATGCTCTGATACCACTTTGTAACACACCCACTACCTATAATAAAAAAAAATTGTTTTTCTCAACAATGAGAATCCCCGATTCACAGGTCTTCTATTTACCTACCTGACTCTCTATACATAACTGTGGTCTTATGTCCCTTTCCGTCGGGATTTTTGTTTTCAACCATCCCGACTCGCTTAAATGCCAGTTATCCTACTAGGCTAAGCTCTTGGTTGCATGGACTCCTCTATATGACCATGGTCATAACTACCATCGGGGCTACGGGGTTTCTAATGTCAAACTTCATCCCGAGGTCTCCCCTTTACCACCGGGAGATCAACTGAATCTCACTATCTCGCGAGTTCGTGAATCAAAGCCCCCAACTCTTCCTTTCCAATCTTGCGACACCCGAACTGGTGATACGGGTATAGCTCCTTTCTTAGTTAGCGTCCTCCCCACCTGTAACCGTAGGCTAGTCTTAAATATCAGGGCCTCTCGCAACTCGCACCTTCGTGAGTTTGTGAGTCGAACTCTCGTGCTCTCCTGTTGCGATCTCCCAAGATGCGATAGGTCAACACTGAGTTGACTCCTCCCTTGGCAGTTCTTCCCTACTCGCAACCTTGCAACCTCGCCGGTTGAAACGTTGAGCTTTCACCCTCCTATTCCGCGAACCCCCGAGATGCGAGAATTCAACGGAGTGTCGACTCCTATCTCCAAGCAATGCGTGTCCACCCGTCGACCATGCGGGTCCCACCTTATGGCTCTTCCATGCATCCACACGAACCTCGACACTCGGCACTTCACGACTTCTGATGTCAAAAGTGGCTCCACTCAACCTCCGAACCCCCGAGTGTGCGATAGGCGATAGGGTTCCCAATCCAACGATCCTCCTATGACCCAGCTCCAACGACTCTCCTTCCTTCCTCGCTCCTCGCGTCTTTGCAATTTGGAGTAACCAATCTTTGGGCTCCCACCCTGCGAACTTCCAAGTTCACGAGATCTCTCGATCTCTGCCACATGTCCTCCTCAGATGGACCGCTCCTAGTCCTCTCGCCACTTCACCGTTTGGTGTCCTCGCGCCTCATGACTTTTAACACCAATTACTTGGGCATTCACCCTGCGAACTCCCAAGTTCACGAGATCTATCAATCTCTGCCACCTGTCCTCCCCGGATGGATGACTCTGATCCTCTCGTGGCTTCGCCACTTGCGACTTAGAGCGTCAAACTTTTGGACTTCTACCAGCGAACCTCTGAGATCACGAGATCCTTGGATCTCTGCCACCTGTCCTCCTCGGATGGACGGCTCGGATCCTCTCGTGGATTCGCCACTCGCGACTTGGAGAATCCAAACTTTGGGCTCTTACCTCGCGAACCTCTGAGGTAGAGATATCCCTAGATCTCTCCCATCTTTCCTCCTTAGATGGATGGCTCAGATTCATTTTTCCCCTATTCACGAGGCTTAACCCTCGTCTATCTTCCTAAATATCTAACGACTGTCAGGATTCCTAGTTCAGATCTAACGATTCAAATCGATCCCGATGCCGCGCCCTTTCCTACTGCTCTTTGGACATGGATAATCAACGATCCAGATGCTCTCATGGAGCCTGGGGGTCTACGATTTGGATTTCCTCTCTATTCTCGAAGATAGAGGAAAAAGGGCTAAGGCAATTTAATGCCCTCGTGTATCTCTTTAATTTAAAGATTGTAAATGACCGCAGATTCTCCGACAGGATCTCATCAATTGATCAATACTTATCCTTACGCTTCCACTTCAGGATTTCAAGAGGGTCATTCCTCTTCACACAGGTTTGTTAAGACTTGCACATTCAAGTCCTTCTTCCAGGTTCTTGGTAAACCTTTCTAAGGATGGAATCTTCATGAGGAGGTCTATTCCAGGGCATTCCTAGATACAGATAAGGGAAAGCAACTTCCTGAGAGTGGGCTGGGAACCTAACTTAGTTCAATCTAGGCAAAATACCATTGCTTTATCCACGCACATCATGCGTGGTTTCCTTTGTTATGAACATATACCTATTCACTCCCATCACACACTGCACAGACATTTTTACACAGAAATCATTCATAATTTGATAGTTCTATGAGCATATATATATATACATATACCAGTCTATGAATTTCAAGATGTAATATATATAAAACACTTATCATAAATGACTTCAAAAATGGGTGTAACTGCTGAGAGGGGTGCTCGTTTCCACCCAACCATAGGCTCAGCGACTTCTAACGGATTTACCACTAGCCACCCCCGAGCTGAGACCACAATGTTATGAGACCGCATCTCTTTGTCTGCCAGTGAGCAGGAGCGAAGACCATGGTAGTATGACAGGAATGTCATTCATGACGGGAGGAGAAATACTTACACCTTAGAGAAGAATGGTTGGACACACATGTTACTGCCAATTGAAGAAAAAAAGGTGAAGGATGAATCTAGCCCAAGCATACTTTTCATGAGTGGGAAGGAAATCATGAATGAAGTAAAGAAGGAATAGAAGATGCATTGTTTTGTAGTGAGGAAGCCAAGGGTTATCCTTAGCAATACTTTGATGGAATATTTTCCTGAGGAAGTTCAGGAACTGTTAGAGAATTTTGCAGATATAGTAATGGATGAGTTGCCAATCTCATTGCCACCTATCAGAAGTATCCATCATCAAATTGATTTAATACCAAGGGAAAACTTGCCAAGCAAAGTCGCATATAGGTTGAAACCTCAAGAGAATAAGGAGGTGAAGAGACAGGTTCAGGATCTGTTAGACAAAGGATTGGTTAGAGAAATCTTAATTCCATGTGCAGTACCAACTGTATTAAGTACAAATAAGGATGGAGGATGGAGAATGTGTAAAGACTCAAGATCCATAAATAAGATCACCATCAGATACATATTTCCATTTCCAAATATGGATGACTTGATGGATTGCCTAAGTGGAGCGAATTATTTTTCAATGATAGATTTGAAAAGTGGATATCACCAGATAAGGATGAGCGAAGGTGATGAGTGGAAAAGAACATTCAAGACAAATGAGGGGTTGTATGAATGCTTGTTATTCCTTTCCGCTTAACGAACACCCTGAGTACTTTTATGACGCTGATGAATGAAGTGTTGAAGGATTTCATTGGAAAATTCGTGATTGTATAGCTAGATGATATACTGGTCTTTAGAAAGACTAAAGAGGAGCATTTGAGGCATTTGACATTGGTGATGAGGAAGTTGCAGTAAGAGAAATTGTTGATTAATCTGAAAAAGTCCTCTTTCATGAAGACAAAAATCATATATTTGGGTTTTGTGATTTCTTCAAATGAGTTGAAGATGGATCCAGAAAAGGTAAAAGAAATCAGAGAATGGTCTTCACAAAATAATATCTTTGAGGTGAGAAGATTCCATGGATTATCAAGTTTTTACCATAATTTCATCATAAACTTTAGTGGGATTAGAGCTCAAATGATGGATGCAGTGAAGAAAAGACACAAGTCTTTCAAATGGACAGGAGAGGATGAGAGGAGATTTAACATATTGAAGGGGAAGATAACTGAACAATTGATTCTGGTTTTACTGGATTTCGGAAAGATGTTTCAAGTGAGATGTGATGCGAGTGGAATTGCAATTGGAGTGGTATTAAGCCAAGACAATAGACCTATTGCATATTTCATTGAGAAAATGAATGAGGCCAAGAAGAATTACTCCACATATGACAAAAATTTCTATGCCATAATTCAAGCCTTGAAGAAATGGAGGAACTATCTCGAACCGAAGGATTTTGTTTTGTATAGTGATAATAAGGCTCTACAATTCATAACTACATAAGAGAAATTAGACTAAAGACATGCTAAGTGGATAGAGTTTATGAAAAATTTCACTTTTTTCATTAAACATATTTATGGTAATACTAATAAGGTTGTTGATGCATTGAGCACGAGAATTGTGATTCTGCAGGAATTTCAGGTCAAGACCTTGTGGTTTGATCACCTTAAGGAAATGTACCACAGTGATCCAAATTTTGGGGAGGCATATGAAGCATGTGTGAATCGTGTACTTAGAGATAGAAGCAAGTTGGACGAATACCTGATTCAGGATGGGTTGTTGTTTAAACGGTTCCAGTTGTGCATACCAAGATGCTCAATGAGGGAGAATTTGTTGAAGGAAAAACATAGCGGAGGTCTAGCTGAACATTTCGGTCATGACAAAAAATTTGCCCAATTAAATGGTTCACATTATTGAGCAATTTTGAGAGCAAAGGTGAAGATATTTGTAAAAAAATGTAAAATTTTTCAGTATGGCAATGGGAAGAATCAGAACACTGGGTTGTATCAACCATTTCCTATTCTAGAGAGGCCTTGCGATGCAATATACATGGATTTTTTGTTGGGATTTCCAAGGATGCAAAGAGGAAGTGATTCCATATTTGTGGTAGTGGACAGATTCTCGAAGATGGCACACTTTATCCTATGCCAGAAGACTAGTGATGCAACGCATGTTGCAAATTTATTTTTCAGAGAGGTTGTGAGACTCTGTGGATTGCCCAAGAGTATAGTTTCAGACAGGGATACCAAATTTGTTGGTCATTTTTGGAGGGCGTTGTGGAATAAGTTGGGGACATGACTATCTTTTAGTTCTGCATATAATCCATAGATGGATGGGTATACCGAAGTGATGAATAGAAGCTTAGGATATTTGCTGAGGAGTTTGGTCATTGAACACCATAGTCAATGGGACTAGATTCTAGCACAAGAAAGTTCACATATAATGAATCAGTGAACAAAAGCCCTGGGAAAATTCCATTTCAAATAGTATATGTGATGAATCCAAGAGGAGTGTCGGAGTTGATAGATCTGGGGAAAAGCGAATTTAGGAGTTTGGGAGCCAAATACTTCGCTGCAGAAATGCAAGAACTTCATAATCAGATCAAGGAGCAGTTGAAGAAGAGAAGCGATGAATATAAACGCAAATCTGATCAACACAGGAGGAAGCTTGAATTTGAAGTTGGAGATCAAGTTCTATCACATCTAAGGAAGGAAAGGTTCCCGAGGGGAACATATAATAAATTGAAATTGAAAAAGATAGGGCCATATAAAATCTTGAGAATATTTGGAGAGAATTATTATGAAATATAGGTGCCAAAAGATGTGGGTATATCGCCCATATTCAACATTGCAGACTTGTATCTGTATAGGGAGGATAGAGTCGGAATATCTGAAGATCAAAGGACGGTCTAGTGGGAGAAACAGATGCCTGTAGCAAAGAAGTTGCAGATGGAGAAGATCATAGATCAACGAGTTAGTAAGAAGACCAGAAGGAGAATGTATTTTGAATATTTGGCAAAGTGGAAAGGACACCCAATAGAATATGCCATTTGAGTTAGTGAAGCAGATATCCAGAAGCATGGAAGATCAATTCAAGAGCTCATGGACAGGATTTTTAGCCAGGGGGAGTATGATGTAGGAGCATCTCCAACAAATCATGCATGGACGACAACTGGGTGCACTAAGCGCGTATTTTGAAATATTTTGAATTCCATAGATCAGTGTATTAATGTAATATTTGACAAAGATTTTGAGTTATGAACCTCTTTAATGATTGGAGGTTGAGCCATCGCATAAGATCGATGGGGGGGATGTATTTTTCTTTAATGTGAAAGATCACAACACATATTTGGAGTGTCCGCTCTTATCTGTCTGACTCAATATTTATTGTAATAAATGTTAAGTAGTTGAAAGCATTTATTTTCGAGAGGATAGCATAGAGTAGTTGGAGGGAAGAACTCGAAGAGTCCCTTTGTATAAATCTTTGTATCATTGTCGAGAAGAGGCTGTTGAATCTAATGTGTAGATTGTCATTGTAGTCAAGAGCTGGGAGTTACAGAGAAGTGGTGTATTAATGTATGTAAAGTTTAGTTGAATGAATATAATAGAGGAACATTGTCCCAATTGTGTGTTATTGTTTTGTCTATCTGAATGAGTGAATGGTAGACTTCTTTGTTTGTTTCAATTCTCTGTTATTCCTTTTTTTTGTATCCATGAATGAATTTACAAAGTTGAATGTATGAGTCATTGTGGAGAGTGAATAAGTTTCAATCATTTCTCTTCTTTGAGCGAGTGCAAGGAGTCCATATTGTCCACAAGGAGTGCATTGACAGAGTATGTTTTGACTCGTAAGATAAGAAGAGATAGCGAGAGTTCATATGTGCAAGGAGTGCATTGACAGAGTATGTTTTGACTCGTAAGATAAGAAGAGATAGCGAGAGTTCATATGTGCAAGGAGTGCATAAACTTTCGCAAGGAATGTGTGATAGAGTTTTCAGAACCAAAAGCTCAGGAAGGGGATTGTGATTTTAGTCCTACAAGTGGGAAGTTGTTGGAGTGCAGTCATAAGGAGCATGAAATCATCCACAGAGTAGTTCAACGTGGGAGAGAACCTGTTGCAAAGTGTGCATAGGTCAAGATTTTGATTAAGTGTTGAAGAAAATGTTCTGAAGGACGAAGAAAGATGAAGAAGTAAATCTCAGAAGGGGGAGCGACATAAAGTATTCAAGGGGAGAAGTCCCTGAAGTTTTCATAAAAGCCAGTGGAAAATATTTGTTTCGGAGGGAGACGAACAATTCTAGACCATCAAATCTGGGAGAGCTACACAGAGGATAGTTGTAAGGCGTTTTCACTTCAAAGTTTGGGAAGTTGAAGGCTTGATGAAAGAAAGGTCACAAATTTTGAAGTCGCAAACAGATCCCAGCCATTGATTGTGAGGAGAGAATGTGGCAGTGGATTAAGGAAACTGAGAGTCGGAAGTTCGGCGGTTCATGGGTGAGAGACTTAGAGGTTCATGAAGTCGCAAAACCTGAACCATAGAGGAGCTGGAAAATCTGAAGAGACACATGGTGAGAGTCCAGAGATTTAGAGAAGAGCACTTCGAGAAGAACCAAAAGAAGAGCTCAGGATATCCCCAAAGTCCAAATCGCGAAGGGATAGACCCACAGTCACAAATGTGGTCACTTGGGAAAAAGGGGCATGTGTACATATAGTGGATTTGGGTAGCCGCAGGGACCTAAAGATTTTCTCTGACTAAGTACCTCAAACGATCCAAGATTGGGAGGTCGAGTAGCCCTTTGGAGGAAAGGGGGTTTGTGCCACAAAACCAAGTGTATTATATTGAAAAATAAAGCTTTCAACTAGTACAAAATGTTCCAATGTTTAAACCAATACTTTGATGACAATTGAGGGCTTTTAGTGAGTGTTATCAACAAGTATTTATGACATCCCAATGGGTGTAGAAAAAATTTGCTACAACAACAAATTCTAACCACTGAAACTAGCAAGTAAACCACCCAATCAATAGATTATCATCAATAGAACAATTATCATAGCTTACAAGTAATTTTCAGTGGTAGAAAAGTGGAAAAAGAGTATGCGAGAGTAATTTTGATGCAACCCTAATGGTTGTAGCTTAATTTTTATTACAACAACATAATCACTTAGCCAATCAAGACTCCCTTGGAGGGAAGGAGAGCCAATAACGTATACAATTTAAATCCAACCTTGAACAATTCAATCTCTTAAATTTCATGTTTACCAATGCAACAATATTCAATCTCCAATGCAATTAGTACCTTATCTATTGGGCTAATGGAGTCTCTTTCTTAGACAACAGCCTATGAAACAAAGAGAAATAAAATGCTTCTTTGATAATTAAACTATTATAAATCCAAAGAAGACATGAAACATCCAAATCATCTATCTTAGAGATCCAAGTTTGACTAGGGTTTAATAATCTTCTCGGGATGTAAATTGTCTTACTCCCTAGAGAATATAAACCCTATAAAGGTCTTGCTACAAGGGTGTAAACCCTCTTACTCCTTGTGTTATCACTACATAGTTTCCCTTGGTTGCGGGATAGAAGTCACAAAGGTAACCAAAAACCAACTTGAGGCTGGAAGCTAACCCTTCCAACCCAGAGGGGGCTCTCTCTCTTCAAATCATTCACTAAAAGGATTGATTTGGTAGTTCATCCAAAGGATAGATATCGAAATGAGGATGAGGATTTAATATATTAGGTAAGATTTAGGAGAAAAACACATTGGGAAATGCAGTCTAATTGACTGAAAATCAATCAAAATACATAGATGATGGTTGTATGATCACATATTGACAAAGACAAGGTAGATATCATGTCTTAGAAACATGGATCATCGTTGTTGTTGGAAGTATCTAAATGGAGAAAAAAATCCATTACAGTAAGGCACCTAACAGAGGGTGAATCCTAAAGTAACTTTAGAAGGAGATGGTGGAAATACTTGAACATGTGCAACAAAGCATGACACCATGAATTCTAAAAAACTTAACTTATTCAAATACTTTGAAGACATACATTTGAATGAAAACAAAGAAAGAGGCACAATCACACATAGGAAAACACAGACTAAAACATAGCATCACATGAATATATGTATAAACGACCATGTACTTCTGATCTATGGTAAATTGTAATTAATATCAAAAAAATACAGTACACAGAGAAGAAAATTCCTTTTTCTCCATAGTCAAACCCCTTCATTATTACCAATGAGTGATTTTATATAAAAAAATACATTCCTATATGTTTCTAATTTCAAGGAAATAATATATATATATATATATATATATATATATATATATATATATATATATATATATATATAGATTTAGTTGAAAAGATATCAAATGTTGAGGATGATGGATTTGATTTTGAATAGACTACCAAGTATCTTGAATAGTTGATTTTCTCAAAGATTAGTGCTTCCAGGTGTTGAGTTTTGATTTCCACATATTCATTTGTTACCATGTTCTTCAATTAACCTTATGCATGAAATTTGGAGTTGATTGCCTCAAAATACAGAAACAATATATTTGACTACCATTTGTGCCTGAAAATGTGGATCTGGAGTTGACTCATGCCCTGTCATAGTTGTGCATCATTCTCCCTGTGCAACAAAAAGCTTCAGAAAATGCACAATGAACTTGTGCAGTGAGGAATCTTTCACTTTTTATTCAGATGGGTAATCATTGAAAGGTGACTAGCATTGTTAAGGTTGTTGGTCAATTCTCCTTTAAATCTTGGATAAGCTCCTATTTTCTGATTTTTTTCTCGAGAATCCTCAATATGCTCCTTTAATGTTGAATCTTTTACTGCAATTCTAACCAAACTCCTGATTTTTTTAAAATGCTTATATTTCTAAGGAAATTAATACATGATAATCACATCATAACTTTAAAACTATATGGTTTGATGACATTCACTCTAACTGTTGATCGATTTGGCTAAGAATTTAGTTCATAACAATCTCCAAAGCACTCGTACTCCAGGTATGCTTCTAAAACTTGACCTTTCAAAATCTTTTGACAAACTAAGTTGGTAATACATGAAAACTCTCGTATCGGCTTTTGGTTTCAACAAGGATTGGTTCTCTTGGATAATGAACCTCATTTCCTCAACCTTTTTCTCAATCCTCATCAATGGTGTCCCCTCTCAACCCTTCTCCCCCACAAGAGGAATAAGGCAAGGTGACCCTCTCTCCCCTTTCCTTTTTGTCATAATGGTTGAAGGTCTAGGACGCTATATCAAGGCTTCAATTCAAAATGGATCCCTCCAAGGCCTCCCTCTTCATGGGTTACAATCAACAGCCTCACCAATTTTTTCATGACACACTGCTAATGAACACCCCCACCGTGCAATAAGAAATTAAAATAAGCTCCATCCTCTTCGATTTCAGCGAAGCCTCTAGCACCATCTTTAATTTGGCCAAATCACAACTCTTATTTTTTAATACTCCTGTAGCAATCCAACAACACCTTTCTCAACTTATGAATACCTATGTCTACACTCTACCCTCTTGCTACATGGGACTCCCTCTTTCTGACTCAATAGCCAGAAACATATCTTGGGACTCCCTCCTACTCTCTATCACCAACCATATTACCTCTTCTTATCCCTAGCTTACCTCTTCTCATCCCTAGATGCCCCCCAATCAGTCATAAAGAAAATAAGGAATATGAAAAGAAAATTTATATGGCATGGACACAATCTGAACAAAAAATGGGCCCTACACAGCTGGGACAAAGTCTGCAAGCCCAAATCTTTAGGTGGTCTAGGCCTCCGAGACCCTGGAAAATTAAACACACCATGGGAGAAAGAATTTGGTGGATATGGCTCAAAACACCAACAAAGATCTGGGAAAAACTATGGAAATTAAAATATGCCCCAAATATGCATCAAACTCAACTCATAAGAATGCATGAGAAAACTCAAGGCTCCAACATCTGGAATGCGGCCTGGAAAAACTGGCCACTCATACAGGAACATTCTTTCTGGGAAGTTCGTAATGGCCATAATGCCCTATTCTGGAAAGATTCCTAGAAGTAAATGCCACCCCTACAATTGGAAGAAAATCTACAATCCTACAAAAATAACATTCAATATCTTGCCACTCTTAAAGTGGGATATTTGTGGATAGATACCCACAACAGTTCTCTGTGAGGAAGATGAAAATCTACTCATCAGGAACTCTAAGTGGCAATGGACTGTGACCTACAACACTAGAAACAAGCTACAACCCAAAGGTGAATCTGGAAAACCACAGACCAAGACATTATCATATGGGGATACACACCTCATGGAAGCTCCACTCTCAAGGAGGGATACACTCTTCAGGAGAAATTCTATAACCTTCATAAATATAGCATCTGGACAACAATATGGAAATCAAAACTCTGGCCCAAAATATCTACTTTCCTCTGGCTTCTACTTGAGAGTAATATCTTAACTTGGGACAATCTTCAAAGATGAGGTTTCATTGGCCCCTCGATTTTCCATCTCTGTCATCTCCAAGTAGAAACCATGGAGCACCTCGTAAATAACTATCCACTCAGTGATAACATCTGGAATGAGGCCATTCAATTCATGAGAAGAACCAAACAAGTGAAAAACAACATCATAAGCACCATCAGAGATTGGGGCTCCAGTTCCTTCAAAAGTCCTATATTGAACAGAACCTGACAACTCTTACCAGGCTTCATAGTTTGGAAACTATGGAAAGAGAGGAACAAAAGAATCTTTCATTCCCAGCCATCTCCTCCCACCCTCCTCTGGAATACAATCCTCCTGCATCTCCAGGAAACTCTTTATCTACAATTATGGACCAAGTAAGACTTCCCCACTGACCCAGGGGAGCTCTTTCTCCTCAATTCTTGGGGCCAAATTTGAAGCCTCGTTACAGAAACTCTTGGATGAAACACCAACAATTCAACATAAATTTGGGGTCTTATCAAAGGAGTGAAAATGGCTCTAGATCAAAACATCACTTGTCTGATCATTGAAGGAGAATCCAAAATCATAATAGACTTGGAAACAAAAATCATGAATGGAAAAGATACAAAGAAAATCACTCCTAGTTGGTGCCTCCTTGGCCCTCTTTACAGCTTCCAGGCTCTTCTTAGACCCTCTCTAACTCTAATCCCCTCAAACATTCGATGAAGTGAAAACAAAGTTGCAGACATACTGGCCAATGCAGGGGTTGACTCTATGTACCAGATCATTCTCCATGAATCCAGGTAGTCCCAAAGCTCACCCCTCTGGCTCCAACGTGAGGATATTTCCCAGCTGGATGACCCTAATCTGGATGAGGTGCCACCTTTGTCTACTTAGAATTTCTTCCAAGTAAGAAATGATCAGAAGCTTAGGAGAGAGGGCAATTGTTAGTGTCAGCACAAAATATCATTAGTCAACAAATGATTTTGGGACCTCGACAATCGAGAGTCAGGAGCACAGATGATTTTGTTTCCCAAAGTTGCAAAGTCATGAAAAGAGAGAGAGAATCTAGACCACTGATGCTTGAGGAGATATGGACTGTTGGTGCCCGAGGAGATATGGACCATTGACAGATGATTTTGGGAACTTGGAAATTGGGAGTCACGAGCACGAAGGATGTTGTTTCCCAAAGTCTCGAAGTCATGAAAAGAGAGAGTGGATCTGGACTATTAGTGCTCGAGGATATCTGGACTACCGATCGGGTGTCCGGAGCATGGAGGGAGCTGTCATCCAAAGTCATGAAGTCACGAAATGCGAAATCGAGAAATTGCGAAACGCAAAATCACGAAATGGGAGAAAGGATTTGGAATGTTGATCCCAAGGAAATCTGGACCGTCGATATGGTCCCCAAGGACTCACAATTTCGGGTATTGGAAGAAGGGGAACACTTGGTTCTTTGTTATCCTGAAGCACGAAATCCTAAAATCGGAAGAATCCAACAGCCGGGAAATACGAACCCGTGATTTAACTGCAATTGTTGGATCACGGAAGGTCATAGACCGTTGATCTGATGCAAGTTCGAGGGTTCAGGTTTCGGAAAAGTAGTGCATTTTGTGTAAGAAGATAGGCTACAAGTATTTTTTGTAAGATTTCAATTGGAATTAATATAAGGATCCACTTTTTTATTCAAATTTTTTTTTTAAAAGATCAAAATTATTTCATTATAAGAACTAACTTTTAAGAATAAAAAAAGTATGGTAGGTGAGAGGATTATTTTTTATCCTTGAAGAAATGTAGAAAGTGATTTTGTATGGGGTTAAGGAAAGCAACAAATAATGGAGCAGAGGCACTATCATTTCACGAGGGACTTCATATCGTTTTAAATCAAAGAGCCAAATAAATTACTATCATTGGTAATTATTCCATAATCATTTGAGAACTAATCAAAGAATCAACTCCCAAAACTCCAAAACTAAGAAGAACAATCATCATAATTCAATGGCTAGTAGAACAATATCAATCTTTCTCTTATTTTAATATATTGATATTTCTAGATCAACAAGTTGATAGGCTTGCTAACACTTGAGCTCAACTGGAAGAAGGATTGCCAAGTATTAAGGGAGGGCATCTAGTCTTCTCACCCTTTCCTTCAGGATTATTGTTCACTAGCTCACATCAATGAAAGGTGTGATGAATGTAATAGTGGGGAATTTTAGTTGGAATCCCATCCAAAACACAAGCCTTAACCATTTTTTGATCTCAACAAACCTTCATAATCACATTTTCTATCAAGAAATAAATTTTCTATTAAGGTCAAGGGGCATAAAACTCACTTGGAATATGAATTTCATAGGATCAATTAAGGCCCATGCTCCACCACCCTTGATATATCAAATATCATGCACGTCGATATTCATTTGGCTTCGGGGAAGGGTTTTTAGGTTTGAATGTGGGACAACTCGATACTAGATTTATCCCTCATCACCAACCCCACATTTCTAGCCTTTGTTTGAGCCCCTTCTACACCCTTTCTCATTCTAGACTAGTGGTTTTGGTTAGTAATCCTTGTCACTATGGAGAATTTTCAAAATAGGCAATGTGATTCCTATGATCATGCAAGAATCCATGGGCACATGATGACATTTGATATGGATTTGGGCACATGATGACATTTGATATGGATTTGGCGGGAAATCATCAAGAAGTTATAGAATTGACTATTCAAAGCAAAAAATGGCTTCAAATGGGAGAACAATCTCTCATAAAGGAGGCCCAAGAAAGAACTTAACACTTGCAAAGGATTGTTGAGTAGACTCAGGACACACATGCTTTGGAATTTCATCTAGTGGAGTTCATGAGAGTTCATGAATATAAAAAAAGAAAGGATGGAGGTAACATTGAATTCACTCTCAATAAAGGTACATGGGATAGCAAGACTTTGGTATAAGTCTAAAGGAAATGAGGAAATTTTCCCTCCAAAGGTGGAATTGGTTTGGCAGGTTTGTGAGAGGTCAAAGAAAAGAAAAACACTAAGGATGAGGCCAAATATATTTCCTATATTTGAGATGCAGGAGTAGAGGAAAACAAAGTTGGGACTAAGGAAGATGAGGATATGTAGAATAATGTGCTACATGGTCTTTCCTTTTAGATTTTTTATTATAGTTGATGATTTGCAATTTTTTTATTTTATTGGGACAATTTATAAAACAATATAGTAGGATTAATAAATTAGGAACTTGGCAGTATGATAACATAGGAGTCTATGTAGTTTTACTTTCAAAACTTACATAGATTTTATTCTAAAAACTAGCCCATTTTTTCTGTTACAAAGCCAAAGGTTTCGACCACATCCTTTTCTAACAAAATATACCCATTATAGTTTTAAAAGGAAAAGAAAAAAGTTCAAGAGAAAAAAATTATTGTTAAAAATATCAACACATTATTATGAGCTTCATATTAAAACTAGAGGAGGAATGGGGAGGAATGGGAGAGAAATTTTGTCATTTTAGGAAGGTAAAAGACCAAAATATTTTTTTGTTTTATCCACAACCTACACAAATATTAAATCCCACTTACAAAACATTTTCCACACTATGGACATATTTATAGTGTATTAAACCATGAAAGCCAAAATGAACTCGATGAATATACTACCAATTGTATTAAAGGAAGGTTGCAGTCGAATTGTACAATAAATTAGTAAAATCCAAATATAGAGTCTACTTTTGATGATTCAAAAAAGACAAATATGTTAGGGACTTGTCTAAAACCCTCCCTACTTTTGCAGTTTTTTTTTTAAACTGTCATTCCTAGTATTGTAAATATAAACAAATAGTCCTAACATACACTTCTATGTAAAAAACATAAAACATGGAGAAGTTATCTGAAATTTGATCTATTATGGACATTATGCATGTTTTTTTGCCTTAATCGTTACATCCAATTATTCAATTTCCATGTGCTCATGTGCTAGGTGGATAATAGACTTCTTCATTTATCCATCTCTAAGGGAAACAACTAAATTTTTGGGCCTTCTAGTAGAATATGGGATTAAATAAGAAAACATATTATTTTTCAAGGTCAACCTTTCCATTTTAGTGGTCTCAATAGCTATTCTCATCTCTAGATCTACATTTTTAGCACTTAACTCTTCAAACTGAGCATACAAATTGTCATTTACTTGTGAGACTATGACTTGTAGGTCCTTTGTCTAATTGGATAATATCCTAATAATTATGCTATATCACAACACCCTCACAACCACAATTCTAACACTATCCTCCATTTTGAGAGTTGCAAAACCAAAGGTAAATGATGAAGACAAAATACTCTTGCACTAAACCCTAAGGCTCCTACAAAATTCAATATTCATGTTGTCGCTTCTTGGAAACAGGTTGGAGACCAAAACACCCAAAACCAAATGAATGATTAATTCAATCTACACAACCCAACAATGAAAAAATCCCACCAACCTACAAACACCACACAAAAAATCTAGCCAACATCCATTTGGACCTCCACGAGTGGGGTGTATAAAATAACAAAGCCATGGTTCATAAGGAAGCCATAATTTCTCACAACTATGATTGAGAAATCTCACGTGCCATCCATAAATCCTACCTCCATGGCGTAAACACATCCCAACCTCCATTAAACACCACCTCTCCCCAAGCATGAGAGCACAGTGGAAGGGTATGGTTGGGATGTCTTAAAACTCCACCATGCTTTAAATAAATTGATTTTCCACTTGTCAAAGTTAACAATATGACATGTGATTCTAAATTTATTAGGGACATTACTTGAGAGTTATGCGTGCAAAGAGTATGAAAGCCAAGATTCTCATTTGTTGAATAATAATTAAAGAGTCATCAATGACAATTATATTTCTAACTTCTCTTCCTCACAATAGTTTGAGTCCTTGATAAAGTGATAATATTTTAGCCTCACTACTAGTAGTCTCCCCTAATCCCCAAACATATGTCAATGCTTAATGTCCTTTGGGGTTGCAAATCACCCTTCTCACACCTGCCTCCCACCTCTTCAACCTCACCACCTGCCTCCCACCTCTTCAACCTCACTACTAGTAGTCTTCCTTAATTCCCAACCATAGGATGTCCATGGAAGTTGTTAAAACCCCCTGAGCACACATGTGAACACACACACACTTTTCAAACTTACTACTACTATCCACTAATCCTCAAGAATAAATCAATTCTTGATGTCCCTCATGATTGTGAAAAACCCCTCCATGCCCACATATATATATATATATATATATATATATATATATATATATATATTAATATAATATTAACTATTAAATTTACATCTTTATATAGATAATAGGTTGTGAATCTAAATTCCAAACCTCGAACCTCCACTTTAGAGGAATCATTAGTAACACAATTATGTTACTTATAAAAAAAAACTAATTAGAAGAAGAACTAGCCTTTAATATATAAGTGGATTTTTTAATCTACTTGAGGTGTTTTTACTAAATCGATGAATACTTTAATTTTTATAATTTATTTTAGTTATTCTTAATATATGTTTATTACATATGTTTATTATTGTCAATTTTAGATATATCTTAAATCCATTTTAATTATATATTTATCAAGAAGTAAGAAATTTAAGAAATTATATTAATTTATGTCGTTTTACGGTTTTGAATGAGACACTCACATACACAATACACATTTTTAAAAGTTATTACTACTAGTATCCACTAATCCTCAAGAATAAGTCAATTCTGGATGTCCCTCGTGATTATGAAGAACCTCTCTCTATATATATAAACTATTAAATTTACATCTTTATATAGATAATAGGTTTTGAATCTAAATTCCAAACCTAGAACCTCCACTTTTAGAGGAATCATTAGTAACACAATTATGTTACTTGTAAAACAAACTAATCAGAAGAAGAACTAACCTTTAATATATAAGTGGATTTTTCACACTTTGAGGTGTTTTTATTAAATCTATGAGTACTTTAATTTTCATAATTTATTTTAGTTATTCTTAACATATGTTTATTGTTTATTATTGTCATTTTAGATATATCTTAAATTCATTTTAATTATATAATAATCAAAAAGTAAGAAATTAAAAAAAATTACATTAATTTATATGATTTTGAATATGTTTATTGTTTATTATTGTCATTTTAGATATATCTTAAATTCATTTTAATTATATAATAATCAAAAAGTAAGAAATTAAAAAAAATTACATTAATTTATGTGATTTTGAAGAGGAATAATACTTATTTCTAGTTTTGAATGGGAATTATAGTTCTCCGTGGTTTTGATTACTATTTTCAACGAGAATAATATTTATCTAAGAATGGCTTAACACTCCACCATGCTTTAAATACATGATTTTCCACTTGTCAAAGTTAACAATATGACATGTGATCCTAAATTTATTAGGGACATTACTTGAGAGTTATGAGTGCAAAGAGTATGAAAGCCAAGATTCTCATTTGTTGAATAATAATTAAAGAATCATCAATGACAATTATATTTTTAATTTCTCTTCCTCACAATAGTTTGAGTCCTTGATAAAGTGGTAATGTTTAAGCCTGACTATTAGTAGTTTCTCCTAATCCCCAAACATATGTCAATGTTCAATGTCCTTTGAGGTTGTAAATTATCCTTCTCACACCTAGACGCACATACACACACATTTTTCAAACTTACTACTAGTATCCACTAATCTTTAAGAATAGATCAATTCTCGATGTCCCTATTACTTGTGAAAAACCCCTCCATATACATATACATATACATATACATATACATATACATACATATATATATATATATATTAACTATTAAATTTACATCTTTATATAGATAATAGGTTGTGAATCTAAATTCCAAACCTCAAACCTCCACTTTTAGAGGAATCATTAATAACACAATTATGTTACTTATTAAGAAAAAACTAATTAGAAGAAGAACTAACCTTTAATATATAAGTGGATTTTTTAATCTACTTTGAGGTGTTTTTACTAAATCGATGAGTACTTTAATTTTTATAATTTATTTTAGTTATTCTTAACATATGTTTATTATCTTCATTTTAGATATATCTTAAATCTATTTTAATTCTATATTTATTAAGAAGTATGAAATTAAAAAAAATTATATTAATTTATGTGGTTTTGAATAGAAATAATACTTATTTGTGGTTTTGAATGGAAATTATAATTTTTGAATGGGAATAATACTTATCTGGGGTTTTGAATGAAATATTTTATTTCTAACATTATGTCTCTGTGGTTTTGAATTCTGTGTTGTTTTTACCTTTTTTATGGGAATAATCTATGGTGTTACTCTCGGTGATGTGAACCATAATACTTATCTATGGTTTTGAGATCTTAGTGAGGGGAAATTATCTATTGTTTTGAGCTCTCACTGAGGGGAATAATCTCTTCTATTTTTAACTTTAAATCAATTTTGGCTTCTTCAACCCATGGAGCACCTACTAGTGTTCTTAATTGAGGTAAGTCAACTCTTACTTTGATTCAAGTTTATTTTGAAATGTATTTATATTTAGTAACCTGTGAAAATTAAAGAGATTTAAATATAAATAAAATTATGTATATGTATATGTATTATTTTTGTAATTTTAATAAAAGTTGATTTAGAGATAATAATTATTATCATTATTATCAATTTGAAAAAAAAAATCTTTTCCATTTTTAAAGTCAATCCAAAATAAAAATTGTTATTTATTTTCCCTTGTTTTCAATATGAGCACTCCACTACCTATTCCAAAAAATCATCCTGTTAGAGGGAGCACCCCCAAAGTCACCCTAGAGATCCTTTACAAATACATGGAATCATCAGAAAAAAGGAGAAGAAAGAGATGTCAAACTCTAAATAGAGTTAGAATCATTAGAGAAAAGGAGTGAAAAAAGAGATATAAAACTCCAAATAGAGATAGAGGCAATGCTTGCTAAAAAACTAAAACTCTTCGAAGATACGATTCAAACTATGGAGGACAGATTGTCAAGGTTCAAGAGCCAATTGTTGACAATGGAGGATAGAATTCAAGAAATGGAAAAACAAAAACAATCAACCCAAGAAGGAGAGGTTGACAAAAATTGCAACTTGAGAGACAAGATTAAAGAACTAGAAGAAAAACTAACCAACAATTTGACCCTCAATAGTCTATAAAACAAATTGGATATCAAACCCATCAAATACGAAATGAATAAGTTAATCAAACTACACCATGAGAATAATAAAAGAGCCTTGAACCTCATAATTTTTTGTGTAAAATAACACCAAGGGGAGGATACACTAGCAATAGTAAAATAAGAATTAAAAAATAAATCACAAATCAAAACAACTTACCTCATAGAAGAAAAGATGCTAGGAAAAATAATTGATCACAAAGATAGGTTGATTCATGTCAAAGTAAGTTGTAATGACCATAAATATAACATACTTAGTAAATCTTATAGCTTAAAAGGGTCAGAAATATTTATAAATGATTACCTCATTCCTGAAGACTAAGTTGAATTAAGGAAGGAAGTTCAAAAGGTAAAATAAGCCAGGAAAGAATGAAAATGGGCAATAATTAGAAATTGAAAAGCTATTGTTAGGGATAGAGACCAGAAGGATAATAATAAATAGGAATTTGGGACACTCAGGATCCCTTTTTAGAATTGTCATGGTGTCCCATGGCGCAAATGTCCTAGATAAGTTGGATCCCTAGTGATATTTATATTATTTGTCTAGTTGAAACTTGGGAGTATGAAGAGTCTAAGGTCCATAACAAAGAATAATATGTCTTATGATCAACATGGAACAAAAATTCCTACCAAAGAGGGATAGGAGGCATAGCTTGTTATATTAGAAAGATATTTTCTCCTCACATTCAAGTTCATAAGATCGACCCTCTTAATCAATACATTTGGATAGAAATTTCAGACATCAATGTTAAGAAGATGTATGTATAAACTTTTTATTTTTCCCCTATTAATTCTACTTTTTATAAGATAAGAAATATAGATAGAAATTGTCCCTATAATAATTTAGAACAAGATATTAATAGTTTGAAAAATGAAGGTAATATCCTACTTCTAGGTGACTTTAATGCTAGGACTTCAGATAACCAAGCTACTCTTTTAAGCAATGATTCCAACCATAATCCTTTATGGCTAGATGAGGACCTTATTTTAGCTAATAACTACAAAAGAAGCTATGAATATCCCACTGAGAATTTATTTGGTACTGAACTAGTCAAGCTCTGCAACTCTCAAGACCTAATAACTGTCAATGGAGTAATGAAGTGGCCAAACTCCAAGAAGATGACTTGTATTCATGGACTAGGTAGTAGTGTCATAGATTATGTGATATATGATATCCTTGTTTCCAAACAAATAGTAACTTTTGACCTTTAAATGACCATGAACCTGATTCTAGTCATAGACCTTGTGATGTCTTGTTCCCAAGAGTAGGCTAGCAGGGAGTGACTTAGTAGTCTATTTGTTCCCGTAGACAATAGTTATGCACAAACAGGGAACAAGAGGAGAAATAAGGGTGAATAAGTTTCTAAACAATGAATTAATCCAAAAAACATAGGAAAATTCACTTAAGCTAAAGTCAACTGAGAAATAGAAGAAAAAATGTGTCGAGGGGAAAAATTAATTAATTAATCACTCACCTTAGGAGGAAAAGCACCTAGCTTAAGCAATTTCAATGGAGAATTAGATTGGGAAAGGTATAAAAGGAAAAATTCAGCCTAATTCCTCATTATATTATGATTTTGAGTTGAGAACGGTTTCCAGAGGAGGAAGTCAACCTCTTAGTTGTTTTGTGGATTTATGGAGGAAACCACCACCCAGATCGGTTCTGGTGTTGGAATACACACCCTAGTCTATAGGATATACCATCCAAGTATTTCACTGTACTAGATCATGAGTATACAGACTCAGTTTAGAGATTGTGCAGTTCATCCAATGAGGGCACAAGGGTTAGAGACATTTTTTGGTAGCTGGATGAGATGAGGAAAGATATCATCATTTCCTCCCGACCCAGTTGAGAGGGAGCTAGGGCCCTCATTTTTAGCTATCATCCATTAGATTCTGATGGGGGAATCTCTTAGTGTGCATTAGGTAGCTAGGAAGTGCACAACACTTGGGGAAGGACATTGAGGGTTTCAGAGAGCTCATCGGTTCCAATCCAGAGAAACCCTCAGAACCCATTACAGAGAATACGAGGGTGCTCAATTTAATTCATGCATCACCAGATTCAGGTGGTGGAATCAATGGGGAGCTCCAGTTGTCCAGGAGAGGGGTGAAAACCCTCATGGGGTCCCATCCAAGGTCCAGTTTGATCAGTAGTAGACCAATCTTCAATATGAAAGTCACCAGGAGGAGATGTGAGGTCAAGGCACATATTTTGGGACAATTTCCAGTAAGATCAGAGGATTATTTTCAGCAGGGCGAGCATTCCATACATTTGTAGTAGTTTTCATGAGTATTTGAGATTGCATCTAGTCGATATGTGCATGCATGTTTTTTATTCTTCTCGATCTTCTATATATGGGTACTTATTGTTGTTTCACATTGTATTCTAGTGATGATCAACTCTTATGATATATAGCTAATGAATATTTCCTATATTTCCTGCATGCACATTGTATTTCCAGTCATTATTCATAATACATGCTATTGAGTTGTGCTGGTTCCTTATTTTGTATGCATCATATATTTTTCTCAAACACATAATTATATGACACACACATGCGAAAACCACCAAGGATGTTAAAAAAGTAACCAAAATGCATCCAGAAAGCCCCAGAGTATAAGATATGTGAGTTGAAACAACAGTTTCAACAAAGTCTATGTAGATCCCTTGGATTAGGGATATTTTAATGGTATCAGAGCCTTCTTCCTTCCATCCTATGAAGAAGTTCTTCTCATGACCCCATGATTATGGGAATATGTGTAGAATACTTAGAGGGTTGAGGACATATTCGGGATGAGTACATTCAGTACCACAGAGGACATAATAGAGATAGAAGATATGGGAACAGAAGGGACTACACTCCCTTCCACACTTAGTCAGATACAGAGCCAAATTTAGAGGAAATAGATCACATCAATTCCCACAGGGAGGCGGATATAGAGAGGACTATGGGTGATAGGTGTGAGACACCAAAAGTTAGGGGGAAATGCCCCGAGACACATTCTGACTGTACGCAGGCCATCTTGAATGACCTAGCTAGAGGATAGTGAGACATGGTGAATGCCATCACATAGATGACCATCAACACACAGATGATTTAGCACAGTGTGAGCACCATGGATGATAATGCCATAGGAGGAGTGAGTGGGTCAGGAGGACACCAGGGAGGTGGGGCCAATGGCTCTAGTGGATATCAAGGTGGTGCGAGTAGGCAACCCTCACCTATCTGTGCCTATACATCATCTGAGAGGATTCCCCGACCATTATATCCATAGTTCCAGGGGGGACAACCGGGGCAGGAAGGATGACAACTAGGTCAGGGGTAGCTAGTGCCACAAGACCCATTTGGAGAGTACAGGAGAGATTATTTGGAACTACAACCAGAGTTCAATGCAGACATGAGTTTTATAGACTATTATTCGATCATGTATCAGAACATATCCTAGGAGGCACAGAGGGATAATGTGAAAACTCAAAACATGGATTTCATCAAGAAAGTGGGAAATTTGAACATTCCCACTTTCTATGGGCCATCACGATGCTCAGGTCATACATGTGTACAAAATCTTGACACATATTTCAATCTTAACACAATGAATGATTTAGAAGCTATCAGCTTCACCACCTTTCACTTGGATGGGAAGGCCCATGAGTAGTGGTACCATGGGTTGGTGACCTTGGGTCACAACCACATTACTTCATACTTAGATTTCACTGAGAGGTTGATGGATAGGTTTGACAGGAGAGATACAAAGCTCCATTTCATGGATCTTACACATTTGCGACAAACAGGGTCAATTGAGGCCTTCATCACAGAGTTCCAACAGAAGCTAGTGAGCATATCATATATATATTAGAGAACAGGTTGGTGATGTTGTTCACTGAGTCATTGAAGGAGCCATTAAGGGGTTTGGTTAAGGTTTTCAAGCCTCACACCCTACATGAGGCCATTTTGCACATGAGAGACATGGGGGACTTAACACTAAAACCAAAAAAATTTACCAAACCCTTTCTACCACAACGAGAAAGGGATCAAAAAGATCCTTAGAGGGAATGGAAGGGTAAACCCAAGTTGGATGATGAAACTAGATGAGAGTCAATGAGGAAGAAGCTTTTCTTCTCTTATAGAGAACCTTGGTTCCCAAGTCATGATGCATGGGAAAGGGACATATCCACTACATTTAGGTGGAATCAGGAAGTGAGGAGGAGGATGAGGAGATTATGTAAAAGGAAGATAGTGATTTAGAGGATGAGACTACACATGAGACAAAGAGAAAATCGAAGAAACCTTAGATACAGACAGAGGCATAGCCCAAGGAGGAGACAAAAACTCATAGAGAGATGAAAGGGGGAACCATAGAAACCCTTTCTAGAGTACCCAGGTACAACACTCTTAGGCTCAAGGGCCTTGTACAGGCGTAGCACATGAAAAATCTAGTTGATGGTGGGGCCACCCACATTTTCATAGATGCATCCTTAGTATCCAAGAGGGGGTTATGCACTGAGGAGTTTGAGGGATTCCACATCGTAATGGAATATGGATACATGATGACATGCTTGGACATGGTCCCAAACCTAGAGGTCAAGCTAGGAAACTACACTTTGACAGATACCTTTTATGTAGTCGACCTATCAGATACAGATGCAGTGTTGGGGGTATAATGGCTATATTCATTGGGGTATATTGGGTTCAACTATCAGACATTGATCATGAGCTTCATAGATGCCAGTGGATCAAGAGTGGTACTAAGAGGTATGTCTACAAGAGCCCCCTGAGTAGTATCAATGAAGAGGATGGAGCAGATCTTCCATCACGGTGATGTAGCTTTTGCAGCAGAGTGTTTGATCACCATTCCGAAGGATTCAGAGGACATAGAGCATTACCATCCACAGATCAGGAATTTTATGAGTCATTATGAGATAATGTTTGGACCAATGCCACCAGGGAAACCACCAGACAAGGGATTGGAGCATATGATTGATTTGGAGGCAGAGGACACACTGGTGATCACCGCTCCCTATAGGCACCCCAAGAGATTCAAGGACAAGATTGAGAAAGAAATCAAAGAATTTCTTGCAATGGGGCACAACAGCCCATAACGAGTCCTTTTTCTTTTTCAATCATTTTGATACTAAAAAAAGATGGCACATTGAGAATGTGCATTTATTACAAAGATCTCAATAAGAAAACGATCAAGAAAAGGTACCCCATTCTGTGCATAAATGAGTTGATGGATGAGTTACATGGGACAATTTTCTTCACTAAGATTGACCTACAGTCATGATATCATCAGATTAGCATCAGAGAGTAGGACATAGAGAAGACAATGTTCATATGCCACTTTGGACATTTCGAGTTCTTGGTCATGTCGTTTGGGTTGACCAACACACCAACCACTTTTCAATATTGCTTGAATCACATCTTCAAGGGGCAGTTGAGGAAGTACCTTTTTGTATTATTCGATGACATGTTTGTTTATAGTAGGATGTGGGATGAGCATCTGGAACACTTGGAGGAGGTCTCGGGAATTCTACATGAACAATCATTATATGCCAATGAGTCCAAATATGATATTGGGATGAGATAACTATTTTACTTGGGGCATATCATTAGTGAGTAGGAAGTATAGGTTCATCGAGAAAATATCAAGGCCATTCTGGATTGGCCAACACCCAAAAACCTCATGGAGCTGAGGGGATTCTTTGGGTTATGCAGTTACTACAGGCGGTTTGTCAGAGGATTTTCACAGTTGGGAGCATCACTCACAAATCTAACCAAGAAGGGTGTTTTTCATTGGATGGATGAGTCACAATATAAATTTGAGAAAATGAAGGATATTATGAGCACATTCCATGTTCTGTCCCTTCTGGATTTCTCTTGACCATTTTTCCTAGAGTGCAACGCATTAGGGGTGGGGATTGGAGCAGTTTTGATGTAGGGAGGACATCCCATTGTGTTCAAGACCAGGAATCTCAATGAGTCGGAGAGACTCTACTTGATTTACAAGAATTAAATGATGGCAATCATGCGTGCCTTAACCAAATTCAGGTAGTATATGGTGGGTAGCAAATTTGTAGAGAAGACTGATCACAACAATCTCAAGTATTTCCTGGATCAAAAAGACCTAAGTGAGAGACAACAGGAGTGGGTTTAGAATATCCAAGCCTTTGAATTTGACATTGAATGTGTTAAAATAAAAAGGAACGTTGTAGCATATGCTTTTTCCAGGAGGCCAGTAGGGCGTTCTATGATGGATATTTGCACAGACTGAAAGGCACATTTGTTGGTGGAGTACTCCAAAAAAATATTTTCTTATGAGCTATTGGATGGATAGGTAGTTGATGATAGATATTGGGTGTTAGACAATGTCATTTTCTACAAGGATCGGATCTACGTGATTCCAGAATCTACTTTGAAAGGGAAGATTCAGAAGGTGTGTCATGATTCACCTACAGCTAGGCATCAGGGGTAGTTCAAGATTTACAATAAAATCAAGAAGATATTCTCATAGAAGGGTCTCCAGGATGATGTACTGAAACACATTTGGAAGTGCACAACTTCTCAACAGAACAAGTTCGAGTAGACACACCCCACAAGATTACTTCATCCTCTACCCATTCTGGAGCATAAATGGGAGAGCATTTCTATGGACTTCATTACAAGTATTCATTGAGTGCAAGGAAGGGACTGTATATTTATGGTGGTTGAAAGGCTGACCAAATTCACACACTTCTTTTCCATACCCATAGACTACAAGGCCATACATGTAGCAGAGCTATTTTCCAGAGAGGTTTTCTAGTTGTATGGCTTACCCAGGAAGATAGTTGGTGATAGAGATGGTCACTTCATCAACGCATTTTGGTAGGAGATATTTCAGTTGGTGGGAACAGAGCTAGCCATGAGTAACAACTACCACCCATAGACAGATGGAAAGAAATAGATTGTCAGCAAATGGGTGGAGGGGTATGTGAGAAACTATGTGGGGGAGCAACAACGCACATGGGTGAGATGGTTTCACATGGGTGAGTATTGTTACAAAATGACTCACCATATGTCTATCAGGATGTCACCATTTAGAGCATCGTATGGATATGACACACCCTTTTTTGTGGAGACTGTGTTTGGGGATAGCAGGGTCTTGGGGGCCAAAGACTAGGTTGAGGAGAGTCAGAGGATTCTATGGGAAGTAAAGGAAAACTTACAGGAAGCTCATAACCAACACAAGATCTATGTAGACAAGCAATAGATAGAGTGCAGTTTCAAGGTAGGGGACTTTTCTTTTGTGCATTTACATCCATACATACGGTCCTCCTTGAAAAAAGAGAGGGTTAGAGAAGCTGAAACCTAGGTTCTATGGACCATACAGAGTTATCAGGAAGGTATGAGAGGTGGCATATGAGCTAGAGATACTAAAGCATAGCAATATTCATAATGTATTTCACGTTTCTTTCCTTAAAAAGGAAGTGGGAAAATAGGTTATCATTTCAGAGGAGTTTCCACCCTTGGATGAGGACGGTCAGTTGGAGCCAGTGTCAGAGGAGGTGCTCAAGCAAAGAGAGTGAATATTGAGGAGAAGGGTCATTAGGGAGTGATTGGTTAGATGGAGGGGACTTCCAATGGAGAATGCCACATGGGAGGGAGAGCATATATTGTAGCACCCAAGATTGATGTGCTTGAGGACAAGCAATCTCAAGAAGGGAGGACTATGATGTCCCATTCCCAAGATTAGGCCAATATGGAGTGACTTAGTAGTCTATTTGTTCCCGTAGAATATAGTCAAGAACAAAAAGGGAACAAGAGGATAAATAAGGGTGAATAATTGGCTAAACAATGAATTAATCCAAAAATCATAGGAAAAGTCACTTCAGCTAAAGTCAATGGAGAAATGGAAGAAAAAGGTGTTGAGGGGGTGACTGAATTAATTAATCACTCACCTTAGGAGGAAAAGAGCCTAGATTAATTGATTTCAATAGAGAATTAGATTGGGAAAGGTATAAAAGGAAGAATTCGACCTAATTCCTCATGGGTTCCAGAGGAGGAAGTTGACCTCTTAGTTGTTTTGTGGATTTCTGGAGGAAACCACCACCTAGATCAGTCTCAGTGTTAGAAGACACACCCTATCCTATTGGATATACCATCCAAGTATTTCACCGTTCGAGATCAGGAGTGTACAGACTAAGTTTAGATATTACGCAGTGCATCCAGTGAGGGCACAAGGGTTATAAGGATTTTTATGTATCTAAACGAGACCATGGAAGATCTCATCATTTCCTCCTGACACAATTGAGAGGGAGCCAGGGCACTTCTTTTGAGCTATCATCCATCATATTATGACGGGGGAATATCTTAGTGTGCACCAGGTAGCCAGGAAGTGCACAACACTTAGGGAAGAACATTGAGGGTTCCGGAGAGCTCATCAGTTCAGATCCAGAGAAAACCTCACAATGCATTATAGAGCATACCATTGATATTTGTTTGAGCCATACATCACCATATTACAATGATGGAATCTCTGGGGTGCACCATTTTTCAGGAGAGGGGCATAAACCCTTAGGGGGTCCCATCCAGGGTCTAGTTTGATTAATAGTGGACCGATATTTAGTCTGACAGTCACCAGAAGGAGCTGTGAGGTCAGGATGCATCTTTTGTGATATTTTCTAGGCATATCAAATGAATTTTTCCAGCAAGGTGAACTTTCCAGACATTTGCAACAATTGACATGAGTATTCGAGATTGCATCCAACAGATCTGTGCATGCATGTTGTCGATTCTTACTGATATTCTATATACATGTATTTATTGTTGTTTTTAATTGTATTCCAATGACAATCAACTCTTATGAGATCTATCTGATGACTATTTCCTACATTTCCTACATGCACATTGTATTTCTGGTCATTATTCATAATACATGCTATTGAGTTTTGTTGGTTCCTTATTTTGTATGCCTCATATATTCTGCTCAAACACATAATTATATGACACACACATGCAAAAATCACCAATAATGTTAAACAAGTAACCAAAACACATCCATAAACCCCTAGAGTATCAGATCTTTGAGTCAAAATGACAGTTTCAGTAGATTCTATCTAGATCCCTTAGATCAGGGATATTTCAGACCTTTAACCCTAACTCTAAACTTTTCCTTGCATAAGAGTGCCATTGAAGAGATTTCTAATAATCAAATACAATTTCACTTTGACAAAAGTAAATTTGACCTTTTTCTTAAAGGATTTAAATAATTAATTACATCTCTTAACTTACAAGGACAACATTGAAGACCTCTACCATAATTTTACAACTACCCTTTCCACTTCTATTAACAAGTTATCTTTCAAGGTGTCCTGCAAAAATAATAATAGAACAACCAACCCTTGGTATGATAAAGAATAGAATATTGCTAAGAAATCCATTAGGGATTCTTTTAATGAGTCCTTAAAACTTTATAAGATCAATACGTGAAAATCCCTAATTAAAAGGGGAAAAAGGCACTTTATCAATAAAGGGAAAGAACATCTTTCACATCTATCTAATCTTGATGCTAAGAAGTTTTGGAGGAAAATTCTATTTCGTAATACTAAAGAAAATAATATGATTCCCTTAAGGGACTGGAATTCCTACCTTAAAAGTATTTATGAGTTCCCTAATTCCATGGACACCATTCATATTATCCCTACAAAGGATGAAGTATTTTCTTTGGATGACATAGAGTTCGGTGTTAAGAGGCTTGCAAATGGGAAAGCTAAGGACATTTAAGGATACCAAGATATTTTTTTTTAAATCGAACGGCCTATCCTCATCCCTCACATACACAAGATATTCAATTTAGTAGTCAAGAAGGGATTCCATAAACCATGGACGCAAAGCCTCATTGTTCCTATATTTAAAAATGGGGATATAAACACTCCCTCTAATTATAGAGACATTGTGATTAGTTTGATTTTTGCCAAGGTTTATGGAACTATTTTGGAAAAGAAGATTATCATTTGGCTAGAAATTCACGGTAAAAGAGATAAAGGATAGGCCAAGTTTAGGATACATCACTCAACAATGGACCATTGTTTTACCTTTAGGATCATTGTAGAGGAGTTCCATAATACTAAAACCAATTGTTTTTGTTGTTTTGTTGGCTTTAGAAAAGTTTTTGATATGGTTCTTAGGAAAAACCTTTGGGATAGGTTGGAAGAGATAAAAGTGTCTTTCAAGTTGAGGGTTGCTGCAATAAGGATATATGAGAATTTTATTTCCAATTTTAAGAACACTGTGGGTTTGTCGAAAGAGATTAACTGCAATATTGGAGTCAAGCAATGTTGTCCCTTGTCCCCTACCCTTTTTTGCATATACATTGACAAGTTCGAAGATTTCTTAGAAGAAACAGGTTGTGTTG
>JZKD02S2229431.1:489995-533491 GCA_000966675.3 Picea glauca
AAATCTGTCCCACTCTCGGGGGAGGAAGACAATTGGATCAAGGACTTCAGCCAAAACCATTCTGGTATCACTCAAACCCCTTCAAAACCAGTGAGGAGTTGGGAAATAAGGCTAGAGGAGCAGGAATTTCTCCTTTGGAGGTCGTCCCTCAATGAATGGTGCCTCTTCTTCGACGGGGCCTCGAAAGGTAATCTGGGTTAGGCAGGAGGTGGGGGAATCATTATTGACCCTTCAGGCATCACTCACACGGTGTACGCCTGGGGGCTAGGCCATGCTACCAACAATCAAGCGAAGTTTCTCGCGCTGTGGCAAGGTCTCCACTAGGCATTAAAATTGGGAATCCAATCAATTAGAATTTTCGGTGACTCCAAGCAGGTCTTGGAAACTCTCATTTCTAAAAAAAAGCCTAAGGACTGCTCTTTAGCCCAGCTGTACAGGAAATCCGCCATCCTCCTCAGTCAATTCAAGGAATCTCATATCCATCACGTGCTAAGAACTCTGAATGGCCAAGCTGATGTTCAAGCAAATATTGGCTCCCTCTTGCGCAAAGGACTACTAAAGGTAAATGAAGAGACGTCCACTCACGCCGTCCCGTAATCCCTCCGGTTCCCGAGCTCTGAATCTCCATGTGATCAAATTGAAGTACCAGCAGATTCCTATATCCTTCATCATGCCACTGGACGAGTTACCCTCTGCCCAGAGATTGCAATCCGGCTCGGGCTGGGCGGACCCTCGGAAAAGAGCCCCGTCTCCCCCTCTTAAGTTGCAGTCTGCTCATCTAGTCCTCAGCTGTTGTGTTTACTCGATCCCCTCCACCCTCTTCCTGCTTAGAATCTTCAACGCGATGGAAAAGAAGGCCTCTGCGTCCAAGTCGAGCCTCTCACCTCAGGAACGTATCGAGCTTCTCAGGGCTGATATGGAGAGAATCAAAGCTACCACAGCCAAGAACAAGTGGGAAATGTTGGCAATAGAGATGCAGGACATCAAAGACGACCTGTCGGATGAACTCCAAGCTGGATTGAAAGATGCTGCAAATTTATTGGGAGATCTTGGGAAAAGGATTGTTGCACTGGAACGCCAGGTGGAAGAGCTCACCTATGCCCTTGGCAATATTTCTGATGCCACGGCTGAAGCCTTTTCCAAGAGAGGTCGTTAACCCCACTTTTACTCTAGACAACAAGTTCCAGGATGACATGAGGTTTTCAAAAGCCTGTTTGTTGGTTAAGTTTTAGTAGAGGCAGCCTATTTGGCATGTAATAGTTTCAAGAATCTTTAGGTTCGCTAGTAAGAACAGGTACTCTGATAAATAGCTCACTTTTTGAATATGTAAGGGTTGGCATCCCTCTCTGCCTCTTTTCAAATAAAAAAAAAAAACCTCATAACCGATTTTGTTAAAAAAAAAAAATATGACACACACATGCAAAAATCACCAATAATGTTAAACAAGTAACCAAAACGCATCCAGAAACCCCTAGAGTATCAGATCTTTGAGTCAAAATGACAGTTTCAGTAGAGTCTATCTAGATCCCTTAGATCAGGGATATTTCAGACCTTTAACCCTAACTCTAAACTTTTCCTTGCATAAGAGTGACATTGAAGAGATTTCTAATAATCAAATACAATTTCACTTTGACAAAAGTAAATTTGACCTTTTTCTTAAAAGATTTAAATAATTAATTACATCTCTTAACTTACAAGGACAACATTGAAGACCTCTACCATAATTTTACAACTACCCTTTCCACTTCTATTAACAAGTTATCTTTCAACGTGTCCTGCAAAAATAATAATAGAACAACCAACCCTTGGTATGATAAAGAATAGAATATTGCTAAGAAATCCATTAGGGATTCTTTTAATGAGTCCTTAAAAATTTATAAGATCAATACGTGAAAATCCCTAATTAAAAGGGGAAAAAGGCACTTTATCAATAAAGGGAAAGAGCATCTTTCACATCTATCTAATCTTGATGCTAAGAAGTTTCGGAGAAAAATTCTATTTCGTAATACTAAAGAAAATAATATGATTCCCTTAAGGGACTGGAATTCCTACCTTAAAAGTATTTATGAGTTCCCTAATTCCATGGACACCATTCATATTATCCCTACAAAGGATGAAGTATTTTCTTTGGATGACATAGAGTTCGGTGTTAAGAGGCTTGCAAATGGGAAAGCTAAGGACATTTAAGGATACCAAGATATTTTTTTTTAAATCGAACGGCCTATCCTCATCCCTCACATACACAAGATATTCAATTTAGTAGTCAAGAAGGGATTCCATAAACCATGGACGCAAAGCCTCATTGTTCCTATATTTAAAAATGGGGATATAAACACTCCCTCTAATTATAGAGACATTGTGATTAGTTTGATTTTTGCCAAGGTTTATGGAACTATTTTGGAAAAGAAGATTATCATTTGGCTAGAAATTCACGGTAAAAGAGATAAAGGATAGGCCAAGTTTAGGATACATCACTCAACAATGGACCATTGTTTTACCTTTAGGATCATTGTAGAGGAGTTCCATAATACTAAAACCAATTGTTTTTGTTGTTTTGTTGGCTTTAGAAAAGTTTTTGATATGGTTCTTAGGAAAAACCTTTGGGATAGGTTGGAAGAGATAAAAGTGTCTTTCAAGTTGAGGGTTGCTGCAATAAGGATATATGAGAATTTTATTTCCAATTTTAAGAACACTGTGGGTTTGTCGAAAGAGATTAACTGCAATATTGGAGTCAAGCAATGTTGTCCCTTGTCCCCTACCCTTTTTTGCATATACATTGACAAGTTCGAAGATTTCTTAGAAGAAACAGGTTGTGTTGGCCCTACTCTCGCTCGTATAGTCATAAATATTCTCCTTTATGATGATGATATCATTCTTATAGTGAGGAGTCCCCATGATCTTGGAAAGAAACTAAGAATCCTCAAGGATTTTTTCCCTGATTCGAGTGTGACTATTAATATTGTTATAACCCTAATTTGCACCAGATATGCTTACTTGACATCAGACCATCTCATACGCCTTCTTTTCCAAGCTAGTACTGAACAAATCCTCTTAAAAAACACCCTTTTTAAAGACCCATGCGCCTTGCTCCACTACAACCTGCATGTACACTCTATTTAACCCACTACAACCCGTGTGTACCTACAAAAGAACAAAAAATGGAAAGTTGCTGACGGAACACACAGTTTTGGGTAATTTAACTAAACCTTTCGACCATGCATGGCCAGTCATTCAAACAAATACCTAGCTCCTTCTAGCCTATAAAAGAAGGGGTAGGGGTCCCATTTGAAAGTAGGAAAATCATAGTAAAGAAACTCTACACGAATTTGTATTCCCCTTTGCCCAAGATTCTGCAACCATTTTGTGATTTCAACAAAGAAGAGAAGCAAGTGTGTTAGTAGTTGGTGCACAGTAAAAGAGGATCCCAGGACCAGATTCATGGAGCAGTGGTCGTCTTCATCATTGTAAGTTACTTTAGTGAAGTTAATAATAAAGAAGTACTTTTCCCATCCCACCATATGAGGTTTTCATTGTTTATTGTGTACATGTTGATTAAATATCTAACCCATTAATCCGTAGATCAAATGCATATGGAGTTCTTTGCTTGTGTTTTGTGAATGTAGGTCATCCTTGGGAGGAGAGTTGTAGTGAAAGAGCGACTAAGCATGAAGAGGGATCGATATCAAATGCCGAAAATAAGGTATGTTCACTTGATCTTCTTATCTGTGTATTTGCTTAAGAATAATGGGGATTAGGTTTGGGATGATGGTAAAAGGTAGGAATCTTTAGGTCTTTTTTGCATGCATGATAAAACCCTAAGTGCTAGTCCATAGGGGGATTTCCCACTCACAACAGAATTGGCGATCGTACTGGGGAGTCTCTAGGGTTCTTTTGGGATTTTTTATCGGGTATTTTGAAATTGGTTTTACTGCCTTTTTTGAGTTTTTGTAAGAAGTCTGAGTGTTCAGGGATTCTAGTTCTCTATACCAGTACTCCCTGCCTTTCTTACCAGACTGTTTCTTTTTCTATTTTTAAAAAACTCAGAGTCATACGCGCCATGTAGAAAGGTAGCACGTGTTTGCACGTGCCCTACCTTTATTTAGCTCATGTATGTACGCATGTTGCTGAAGTGTTAGCTACGTGTCTGAAAATACAGAAAATCCTTCTCAGGAAGAGGAAGTCATCCTCTCCCCTGTCAGAAGTGATCCTTCTCAGGGGTCTTATGGATCCTTTCCTAGTCTTTGTGTGCAGTCAGTAGTTAGGTAATACCTTAGGTTAGCTTTGTTTTTCTAATTTTTTCCTTCCTCTTCTTTGTCAAAGTAAGTTTTTGCACCTTTAAGGGGTTCTGGTTTTCAATACCAGTACTCCCTACCTGAGCTTAGCTGCTTGTATTTATTTTTTGAGGAGAAACAAAGGAACACACGGCATGTAATGGGCCTGCATGCATGCATACATGCACTTCCCTTGGACAGCCCGCGTGCATACACTGGCTGTTGAAGTGACAATCGTGTGTCTGTCTAGAATTTTTTTTAAAGAGGCAGTCATCCTCTTTCCTGTCAAGAGTCATTTTTTCAAGGATTTTCTTGTCTAATTATAGTCTTTGTCATAGAATTTTTAGCCTAGGTTGGACTCTGACATAGATTGCTTTTTCATTAAAATAGTTTTTATGTTTCTTAGCTTTTTTAACTTATTCATCAGTTTCTTTTAGAATATTTTGTTACTTCTGCTTTGATTGGAAGAAAATATATAGATAAAAAAATAGCTTGTTAGTTCTCTTTCTTTATTGGCATTTGCCTTGCATTGTTATTTTAAAAAGAAAAAGAAATTATCATAGTGTTGTGTTTTCGTCTCATCTTAAAAGCATTTCAAAAGAAAAATATAAAATATAATAGTTCTTTGCTAGTGTTCTTATCATTTCTTCTTTCTTCAAGAGTCTTAACAACATCATTTGCACTACCACACCTTTTGAGTAAATCAAGCCTTAAAAAGAGTGCTAATTAAAAATAACTAGACATTATGTTTGTAGGGTCCATCAACTAGATTAGGCTAGAGCCTTGATTTAGGTTAGAGAGGAAACTCTTCACGGCTATAAAACAAACATACAATTCTGTGCTAAGGAGTATAGAATTCCAGTAATGTGGAAATTATCCAAGACCCCCCTCTAACATAGGGGATAAACATGAGGTCATGTGTGGAAAGGTAGCGGAGATAACCCCTCCAAAGCTGGACCAAGCGTAGTGGGGAATGCATATAGAGGACTTATCATGGTATTCTATTGATCGCATTTTCCATGGAGCTTCGTGGGTCTCGAATCCATTCGAGCTCCTCAATCGTCTTCTAGAACACTTTCTTTTGATACCCTTGATAGGTTTCAGGCTTGATACCCTGCTCCTTGCAGTCCACTCGACTGTCGATTGTACCCACCTAGTGATTGTTCACGAGCTGGCAACCTAGTTGCCTTTATTTTAGGGACTTACACAGGTGACCGTGGGGGTAAACCGTAGTACCTAGGACAGACATCAAGCCATGCTTTGCAAAGTGTACCTGGAGGGTGCTTCCATATTCAAGTTGCACTTGCACCGGTAATTTTCTCTAGTGTTGGTTGGTGTAACTGTTCTTCCAACTAGTTAGTCATTTGCTTTATTTGCCTTTAGGAACTTTTAGTGTGTGCTCTGTGCTCCCTAGTTTTCCATAGTGAGTTAGTCAGTCGTGGATTTGGGTCTCTGACCTAGGGTGGTAGACCACCCACTCTGTTGGTCGCAAGGAATTTTTGGTCTTCTAGTTAAGAACGTGGAGCCACCTCTTTATAGGCATTGTTTTGAAAACACTGGTCTACCATAGTCAGTGTGTGAGACTTTTACAAATTTGAATGATCCCGCAAGGGGAGAACCTGTGCATAGGATATTCATGGCTAAATATTCCGACCATACCAACCAAGGAACCCCTTCGCAAGGGGATTCTTATGCTTTTACCTTCTTCGAAAATGTTGGTGTCCCTTTGATGGCCACTTTGCACATTCTTGGTTTGAATGTGGGATTATCGGTTTGGTTGGGTACCATTCAAAATGTCCCAAATGCTCTTGACTCTTCCCAGTTAAGACATTTATCTCATGGGCATAATGTTGATGTTCCTTCATCAACAAAGCCTTCTCCTCCTCTTTATCCCACCCTTGGTGAAAGTACAGTTACTAGTAACCAGAAGCCTAAACGAAGTAGAAAGAGGAAGAATAGTAAGAAGAGATCACCAACCTCTACAAGTCATGTTGGAGATAGGTCTTCAACCTTCGCAAGTCATGTTGAAGACCATCACCGAACCTCTGCAAGTCACATTGGGGGCAAGCACCCAACCCCTGCCAGTCATGATGGGGGCAAAAGTCAAGTCCCTTCTATTCATACTGGCAGTAGGTCTGTAGCCTCTACAAGTCATCTTATCGACCCATCACCAACCTTTGCAAGTCATGTTGGAGATGTACAACCAGCCACTACTAGTCATGTTGGGGGCATTGATTCTGTTGAGAAACCTAGACATATAAGACATAGGCCTAAGTTCCCTTGTAATCTTTGCAAGGGAGATCACATTACTCATATGTGCCCTGACATTCCAGAGGTACAAAAATTGTGGTCCCTCTCTGCAAGCTCTTTTGATTCTGAGTCTTCTCAAGTTTCCTCACAGTCTATTCAGCCATTGGTTGAGAAAGTGGTCATGCCGATGCAGTCATCAGCTAATCCCACTCCTCTTTTGGGGGGTGAGGTGCCTTTAGACCATGTAGTCTCTCAGCCTATTCAACCATTGGTTGAGAAAGTGATCATGTCGATGCAGTCATCGACTGATCCCACTCCTCTTTTGAGGGGTGAGGTGCCTTTAGAACATGTAGTCTCTTAGCCTATGCATCCATTGGTTGAGAAAGTGGTCACATTGATGCAGTCATCGGTTGATCCCACTCCTCTTTTGAAGGGTGAGGTGCCTTTAGATGATGTAGTCTCTCATCCTATGCAGCCATTGGTTGAAAAAGTGGTCACACCGACGCAATCTTCGGCTGATCACACTCCTCTCTTGGGGATTGAAGTGTCTATCGACTATGCTTTTAGCATTTCTAGTTCAGTACTTTCAGAACAAGGGGGAATTCCACTCATTCTGACTACACCCCCTCCAAGCCCTAGGATGGTTTCCTTTGATTGGAATGATCTTTTTGAGCCTCATCTTCCTTCTTATGCACCTTTTCAAATAAGGGTTGAAGTTAATTCAACAAACATTTATCGATGTATTGTGGATGAAGGAGCTTCCGCAAGTAATTTATCCTCCTCAGTTTGGAAAGTCTTGGGATCTCCTGAGCTTGTGTCTTCTTCGCATGAGTTGTTGGCTTTTGAAAGACATCCTAGTGAATATTTGGGGGTTCTTCCTTAGTTACCTATATCTTTAGGTGGGAAGATTTCCCTTATTGATGTTATAGTGGTGCAATGTTTGTTAGATTTCAATATGCTTCTCTCAGGCGTGATTATGTATATGCTATGAATTTTGTGGTGTCTACACTCTTTCAGGTGATGCATTTCCCTCACAATGGAAGAATTTTCACTATCGACCAGCTGGCATCTGATAATCACCATCCTAATTCAGAATTATTTCAGACTACCCCTTTATATGTTCCTAGCGTTCATGTAGACTCTACCCCGCCACGGGTTAATTATGTGGCATCTTATCCTCGATGTTCAATTGCTTCTGAGAAAGAACCTATGAAATCATGTTTTCCTTCCAGAGACTTGGTCTCAGCAATTGATCCTTTATTTTACCCAGTGGGGGCATTGGAGTCCTTGCTTCCCCCTCTTGGTCCAAGTAATCTTGAGTCTCCTTCTGAGTCTGATCTCGTTGTTTGTGGATCTTCAATCCCTCGTGCTTGTGATTCTTCATTGATAGACTCCACCAGTCCTAGCCAGAGCCTCCATTATCATATGGATTATGGTCAGTTTACTTCACCCTTTGGGACTATAGACCCTCACTTGCATCATTTCTCATATTTTGAATTTCCTTCAGATGAAGCTATCCTTGAAGCCATGACTATGGTTTCTATACCAAGGGAGGACTTACACCGTGGTTTGTGTTTTCTTCCCTTTTGGGAGACTTTCCAAGTTGACTATCGAAGAGACTCTTGGTCTGAGCCTGGCAGTGGGCTCTACCTGAACCAGTTTCATACATGATTCATAGCCCCCACGGGTCTTCTTTTAAGCCCTTTTCAGACCCTCTAAAAATGAAAAGATTGGTGAGAAATCTTGCTTCCCTTCACACTCGTTAAACTGAAATTTGAAGGCATGTCTATTTGGTAGTAGTTTACCCTTTTTTTGGTCCAGATGTTCAACTGTACGAACAAAGGTACACTCTAGGGACCTCGTTTCTCTAGAAGAGTATTCTCAGGTATAATTTTAATCCTTTTTTAGCCTGAGGGACTAAATCTATGAAAAAGATACCCCCACGGAGTCCATAGTTGAGCTCTTTTCAGAATCCCTAAAATTGAAAAGATCATCGAGTGACCTTATTCTTTCACACTCGTTAAAATGGTCCAGAAGAACATTCCTGACGGAGTCCATAGTTAATCTTTTTTCAGACTCCTTAAAAATGAAAAAATTGTTGAGTGAACATGTCTTTATCACACTCGTTAAGATGGTTTTGAATAGACGTCTGGTTTGTGCTAGTTTACCTCTTTTTCAAGCCGACTAGATTATCTTTGAAAAAGGTACCCCGGCAGAGTCTCCTTTTACATTTTTTCAAACACTCTAAATATGAAAAATTGTCGAGCTTACCTTCTCTGGGCTCATTAAAGTTACATCGAAGGATGTTACCATTATGTGTTTTGTTAACCGCATTTGCATACCTACATCTTTGGCCTAATGGCGGCTCCATGTTTTTCTCAACTGAACCATCTGAAGCATGCCTTATACGCAATCCCTATATCACTTTGTCTCCACGTCTTGACACCTTTGGCCCCTGAAGGATTTTTCTCAAGTGTCTTTTTCCTGCATATGTCCCTTTTCCCTGAGCATCCCTATGTTCTGTGTGCTTGGAACTAATATGTTTGCGACACTTGATCCTCCTTTGTAATGTAGCATTCTTTTATTCTTTTTCCAAAATTATTGAAAAAGACAAAAAAAATCAAATATACCCCAAAAAGAGGAAGGGAAAAGTAYTTTCTTTGTATTGGTAGCACAATGAGTCGCCCTTGGACAAAGCACATCCTTTTGTTTGTTCTTCAATCTCTGGGATTTAATATGACCTTAGGAAGTTGTTCTCGCTACATAGATTTGTGTCCTCCTCTGTTTGGTTATTCTTCCAAACATATGGAGATTTTGTGTTGCCTCCTGCATCATGAACTTATGTCAATGCCATGCTACCTAAGTCTCATCATTTTTCATGCTATTGTCCAAGGGAAGTTTTTACCAAGCCTTAGTCATCCCATCTACAATTTGTCTCTTGCCCTCATGCTCGACCATCCCAAAAGTCCAATAAAGTCTTTGTTCGAAATCAATGAAGCCTCCAGTCTGATAATCAAGATCCTCTAGTCCATGATCGATGAGCTATCGAAGACCTCTAGATAGTGAAGTCGTACACACATATTACACTCCTACCCGAGTCTTGAATATTTTGAATTTTATGCTCGAACTCTGAATACATCATCTCTAGCCATCAGGCCTTATCATCTTCTAGAAGATAGATACTATACATGTATATCTTTTTTTATTTTGAGATGTAGATCTGTTGTGTATTACTCGCGGCTACACTTTATATAGTTATATGACATGGATCTACAGTGTATTTGATTGGTAGCCATGATTTTATTTCATTCTGAGCATGGTTATGCCCGCCTTGGTGAGACAATTGTTATTTTACAAATGGCACCTCTCGAATTCTGGTCCCTGGGCTCATTGGTTTGGTATGTTGATAAATATTGATAATGTATTTCGACCATCAAATTCTCTTCTGACCTCACACATTAGGGGGCATCTATTATAACCCTAATTTGCACCAGATATGCTTACCTAACATCAGGCCATCTCATATTCCTTCTTTGCCAAGCCAATATTGAACAACTCCTCTTAAAAAACACCCTTTTAAAGGCCCAGACGCCCTACTCCACTATAGCCCACGTGTACATTCTAGCTGACCCACTACAACCCATGTGTACCTACAAAAGAACGAAAAATGGAAAGTTGTTGACATAACACATAGTTTTGGGTAAGTTAACTAAACCTTTCGACCATGCATGGCCAGTCATTCGACTAAATACCTAGCTCCTTCTAGCCTATTAAAGAAGGGGTAGGGGTCCCATTTGAAAGGAGGAAAATAATAGTAAAGAAAATCAACCCAATTTGGCATTCCCTTTGTCCCAACCTTTAGCCATCCTTGTGCAAAGAGAATTATAGAGAAAAGCAATTGGAGTACAGTTGAAGAGGAGCCCAGGACCATTTTCGAGGAGTAGTGTCGGACACATATTATAAGTTTACTCTTGTGAAGATTAATACAAAAAAGAATACTTTTTCCATCCCACCATATCATGTGTTCAAGTCATGTATTTATTTTATGATATTGTCACATCCAACATCTAACCCAACAATTAGTATATGAAATGCATGTTCGTAGCTCTCTGTTTGTTCACGTGTGAATGCAGGTCAGCTTTGGGAGGAGGCTTGCAATCAAGGAACGAGTGAAAACAAAGGGATCGACATCAAACAGAGGATTTAAGCTAGAGTTACCAAATCTTGTTTACACCTTGGTATTACATGAATGTGGGGTTTTGTGTTGGGGGAATAGGAAAAGTAGAGGCCTTTTGAATGGTCATTTTCTGCATGCATGATTAGAGCTCTTAAATGCTAAGTCCATAGGAGGGATTTCCCACCCACAACAAATACTGACAAGACTAAGGTTATGATCATTAAATCCAATAAGATCACTTATGATACCTTTGTATATGACAACAAAAACTTGGAGGAAGTGACTTCATACAAATATCTTGTAATCAATATTCACCACAGGGTCAATTGGAATTATAACATTGAGAAAAGTATTATTGGGGGATGGAAATCTTATTATACGATTCAAAACAATTGTCAATCAACCAATATTTGGACATGGGATAAGAAGAAAATCCTCTTTGATACTCTTGTTACACCTGTTATTCTATATGGATGTGAAGTATGGGGATGCAGTATCTATCATGAATAATGGAGAGATATAAAGTAAATCCAAAATAATTTAATAACCTATAATCTCAATATTAAAGGAAATATGCCCTATCTCATCCTTCTCTTAGATGCAAGCCTTTCCCCCATTGAGAGCACAACTATGGTTAGATACCTAATGTATAAGAACAAGTTAAAAAACATGGAAGACAATAGGCTTCCTAAAGTTTCTTCAAAATCCAATCGTAACCACCTTCAACTCAAGCGAGGATGGAATTAAGATGCCCATTCTTGTCTAATCCATTAGGAAATCATGGAAGAGACCATTTTGCATAATAAGGATACTATTAAAAATATAATTAAATCAAAATTTAAGGAGAAAATGTGATTTGACAAAGAGTTAGAGGGAAAAATAAAAATAAGGTATTATAAGGATGTAATCAACCCTAATGTAGAAGATCAAAATTGTCTCTTTGTTTTGACAAGTGTAAAGAAAAAAATAAACATTTCTAAGATAAGAAGAAATTCTCATGAGCTCCATAGTGAAACTATGCATTGGTCAATTCCTAAAATGCCCTAGGATGAAAGAGTGTGTCAACTTTGTGACACTAAGAGTGTTGAAGATAAAAAACACTTTCTCTTAGATTGTCCAGCCTATACCCAGATTAGATCTCAATTTTAATATATTTGTCACACTACCAACCTTCCTAACCTTTTAACTCAAAAAAACTATGGTGATCTTGGAAAGCTTCTCTTAATGTTGTTTTAGCACATAAACAAAATTCTAAAGAATTGCAAGTAATCCCTTACCTTCTCAAGGTGTGATAGACCAATTTGATCTCAGTGGACGCTCATCATCATCATCATCATTATTATAAATTTTAACATTACACATATTCCTCATCTCCCTCATTTTAAAATGTAAAATGCAAGATATATATATATATATATATATATATATATATAGAGAGAGAGAGAGAGAGAGAGAGAGAGAGAGAGAGACATACACATTTAATTTTAAAACATTTATCAAATATTTTAATGTTTTTTTAAACTAAAAATACATTTATATTTCACATTGTATACAAAACGAGGGTACATCAATCTCTTGTAGGGGTTTTCGTCAAGGGAAACTAGAACCCCTACCATTTAGCAACATCTTGTTTGTCCCTGTTACCTATATCATATTCTCTATACATTATTTTCAAAAATAAAACATTATAAGAGTTAGCTTCCTATGATCATTCATTATAATAGAAAAGAAAAACTAAGAAAGATGAAACCAAAGGTGAAATAGAGGAAGATTAATCATTCTCCAAAGACACATTGGTCTTCCTATCTATGTCTTGTGTTTATCCTGAAGGTTACTTGTCTTCATCTAGCATAATAGGGTTGTACTGGGTCCCTTTTGAGCCAAAGGATCCAAAGTCCTACTTCACAATTTATGTTTCATCCTTAGCCTAAGTGATTGACAACTCAATCCCAAAGACACCTTTGCACATGGCCTCAACTTTTTCCTCAAATATTATGATGGCATGGAGGATGTCTTCCTGCTCCCTTTTCCTATTTTTAAATGCTTGGGAAATCAAGTTTTTTACTAGCCAATATCTTTAAGTTATTCTAAAGAACTTACTTTCATGAGTGCGAGAGTAAACTAGATCAGTTACCAACTCTTTTATTTCCTTTAGAACTCAATATCATCAGGTATGGTCTACCTTTTATCCCTCACATCTTCCTCCATCTCTTCCACGTCATGTTTTTCTCTGACAACAAAACATTTCTCCTTAAACCTTCTCTCCACCTCCCAAGATTTGCTAGAATATTTGGAATAGTTAAATGATGCCCATATGTTGAAGCCCTTCCATAAACTATTCTAAGTTTCCTCTTCTTGGCATGCCCTACTTTTCCAAAAAGGAGAATCGTCCTATTTGATATTAAGGTTCTCAGGATGGGTACCAAAATCAACTCAAGAACCACTATAGATAGAGAGAAGAGGGGATAGAAATAAGGGAACCTAAAGAAGAAAGACCATTCCTCTAATTCCCACTTAACACTTGCAAAACACCCATCCCACATGCCCTAAATTTGAAGAAGAACTTCCACCATACACCAAACTGGGACCACAAACTATACAAACCGAAAAGAACACTAATGAAAGTATACTAGATTGCTTGGAGCTCAGAAGGATGTGCCCCTAAAGCTAACCATGACCTAAAGAAACTCTTTCTCTTCTCCTCGCCCATTTGAAAAAAGGGGTACCAATGAGCTACCTATTTGTCAACAATAACTAAATGCCCACTTGAAATAAAACCAAGCTTCTTCTTAGCAATTCCACTCATTATATTGCCTAACTATTATGACAGAATTGGTTTGCAGTATAGCAACACCTATATCACAACCCAAACCAATTCTCGTAAGTTTAGATCATGTACTAGTGTCATTCCTTGCCACCTCTAAACATTATGTTGACCATGGATGATGAGGAGTTTGTACTCTTCACTGATCTTACCTTCCTCCTTGCTCTATGCGTCCACAACTTCTCCCAATCTCAATAATGATGATTCTTTAATACATGGTTGGGTGGTAGCTTGGTAGCACAATTATGTTGTTGAGACCCCACCAATTGATACCCCATCTACGTGAAAAATTTGAAAGACATGGAGATGAGATTTGATCCACTAATATGTGCACAAGTCACCCAATATTTTTACATTAACTAAGTAATAAACTTCAAATTATTATTTAAGTTTTATAACAAAATTCTTATCTAATTTTGTAGAGTGACAAAACATCATTTCCTATTTTGTTTTGCTAGCTCTAATAAGATATATAAACACAATTTCATCTTTATGAACACATTTCTAAAAAAACTATAAACTTTATAACAAAATTTCTATCTAATTTTGTAGCACCTGAAAATATAGTTTCGTATCTCTTTGGTAAGATGAAGACATATCACTTTTATAAGATATATAAATGCAATTTCGTATTTATAAATACGATTCTCAATCTTTCACTTTCATAAGATATATAAATGCAATTTCATCTTTATAAATATATTTCTCAATTTTATTATAAAATACTATAATTTGTATTTTCTGTTTTATTTTTTATTTTTATAATTTTTATAATTTAAATTATATTTTTGAATTGAGAAATAGTTTTTAATTTTTTTTTATTTAATTAATAATTTATTGAATTGTAAAACCATACTTTTTTTTGAAGTATTTCCTTCTTTGAGTTTGATACTAGGTAATAAAAAAACTCAACCATTTAATTATTTCCTTGTTTGAGTTTGATATTAGGTAATAAGACTACTCAATCATTAAGATAATTGGAGTCATTACTTTTATTCACACACAATGAAGATGAGACCAGCGTCATCACTATTTACATGAGTCAATGACGAGATTTTCAAAACCAAATTCATTTGGAATATATATATATATTTTTTAATTTTTAAAACTAATAAAAGTGAGACGTAGATAAAATAGTTTTATATTGTTATAAAAATAAAATATTTTTAAATAATCTTAAAAATATAAATGTCAAATGGAACGAAAAGTGAATTTTTTTTTAAAGCCTTAACTACTAAATTTAATCATTTTAAAATATAAATCTAAATTTATTAATTATTTAAAAAAAAATCTAAAAAAGACATTATAAAAAGTGCAATTATTATTTTTTTATTTTTTTCTTATCAATTCTATCTAATTCTTTAACTGATCGTTGTTTCTATCACATCTGATTTAGTTATGTAACTACATCGAGTTCTTTTTATTTCTTCACGTTATTTTCTTTATTGTATGACAACATATTAATTATTTAGTTTTTTCCAAAATGCCCTTAATCTTTTATTTTCATATCTTCGTAGGTATGGACTTCTTTAATTTTTTCAAACTTATTGTTAGGAACAGTTTACCTTAATTTATTCCAAGAACCAATAAGATTTTATATTAAAAATTGGTAAGTTTTATATAAAAAAGTCTAAAGTTTTTATAATAAAAAATTTAGTTTTTGAGGATGATAAATGTTGCGGTCCGCACCCCCCTTAGGCCTGCTCCTGCAGTCACGTGGGCCACCAGATCTGACCAGAGTTAGAGGGCTCAGCCTTGGGGTTTTTGTTTGAGAAATCTCGCATAGTGTTGACTGCAGGGTTTTTAGTAGCCAATATCACAAGTTGTCAGGTGGCCAAGAGACTTTCAGGTAATCCTACAAAGGTGCAGATCTTCCCTTATGGAAAACTATGATGACATGGTGGACTATTCACCTGACCCGGGTGAATTGTTTCCCTAGATGGGGATAGTTGGTAACCCGACTCACCCCCTCATGGTCCAGCTGGAGGAGGAAATTTCATTAGAAGTGCGAGGCGACTTCTTTTCTCAGTTCTTATGGGTTTCTGGTCTCTACCCTGGGCAAGATCTGGAATATTTTTCTTGGCTCGGTGGAGTTGTTGGATTGGGTGTGTTTCATCGCTGGGTAGTTACGCATACAATAGTCCTCTTCCTGGCATAGTTTCCTGGTGCGGTTCGTCTCCTTTGATTCCCGAAGTCTCATTTTCCCCCATTTAGTGTGGTTTCTCTCCTTCTTCGACCACATCTAACCTCTCTTGGTCGTTCCCGAATCCATCAATGATTGTGTGCCCTTCAACAAATCCGAGGGAGCAAGGGGTTTTCCCGATGGTATTCCCAGGTGAAGGTCTAGCGAACTGAACTCTAGGGTTTGAAAATTGGGCTTCGTTGGAACAAGGTTCGACACCAAACTTGTTCTACCCTTACGCAGATGAAGCTTACTTCTCGGATCAACCTGAGGAGTATGTGGAGGGGTTTATTGCCGCTAACTCATGACCCTCAAACTCCAGTGAGTGGGTCTCTGTTTTTGGTGGGGAGCCTCGAAACAACACACGGTTAAATCATAACCAAGGTATTACGAGATTTCCATAGACAAGGCAAAGGGAAGGGAATAAGTGTGTTGGTTCTTCCAAGGAAAACCCTAACTTCATACTCGGTGATGATCTAACTCTCTCTGAGGTGGCTGGGATGGAAGATAAAACTTTAGTAGGGAAAGCATATGGCCTCCAATTCAGTGAGAAGAATCTTAATTCCTAGGCCGCGACAAATTTGGATGCGTCTTACAACCCTCCTCCCAAAATTAGTCACGTGTCCAGAGGTTGGTTCATGCTTATTTTCTCAGAACAATCTCAGGCTACGACTGTTCTTCAAAAAAGTTGGTTCATCGACTCTTCATCGATCCTAATGAAGCTATGGAACCCTACTTTCGATGCTTCAAGTGAAAGTCTGGACTCCATCCCAATTTGGTTACGACTGTAGGGCTTTCCCCCACACCTTTGAAATTAAAAATGCTTCCAAGCAATTAGGAATTTCCTGGGGGAATTTCTAGCTGTAGATATGGGATTCTTAGAATCTAGGGAGATGTTGGTGGAAAGGATTCTAGTCCTTCTAAACATCAGAGAAGGGCTTAGGGAATTCCTTAACTTGACAAATTTGGGAAGGACTAGGGTTCAAATCCTATATTATGAAGGGGTTCCATTCCGATGTAGGAGGTGCCATGAGTATGGGAACATTGTTAAGGATTGCAAGTCCTCTATGGGGGGGTGCAGGAACAATCGGTCTACTTCAGAGAACAGATCTTATCAGGGGCACCTGGATAATTTGGGTGTCATACCTTCCTCTTTGGGGTCAGCTTCGGTGGGTACTCTGCCTTTTTCCCCAGATGAGTCTTGGATATTAGAGGATGATGTATCAGAAATATAGGAGGGAGACTCAACGAAAATAGTCCCAGTTGTGAGATATGTGGCAAATTCAGAAGTATGCTTGGAGGTCGTTCCACAAATTTTGATTGACAACCTTTTGGGTATACACCTTACTATCTCCCGACCAGTAAATGTTTTTTTTAAATATTTTAATTTTTCGTTGGTGGATTTTTTTCACTTCCTTCAAAATCTACCCTTTCCAAACACGTTGTCTTTAATTCATCTTCACAATTCGCCGCAATCATCCTTTCTGTCCTTGGCCAACTCTTCTCTATGTATGGACTCTCCGCCCAGATCCCTAGTCTCCTGGTCATCCTCATATTCTTATTATGAGGATTCTAAGGACTCAACCATTCGTTGCCAACTCTACAATAGAATAGTCTCCATTCCCAATGCAGAGTATAGAGGTTTGCACACAAATCTGAAGATTCTGAAAACAAAAAAGGGATGAGGTAGAAACTCACATATCTCTAAGGCACAACCCGAAGCATTGGTCGACATTTCTTTAGGACAGGAGTTCTTAGAGAAGATAAAGCCCCAGTAAGGGTTTCCCCATGAAACTTCTCACTTTCAATTGCAGGGGTTTAGCGAGTCCCCAAAAAAAATCTGCACTAAAGCGGTTTGTATTTTTACACCAGCTAGATGTAGTTATTTTTCAAGAAACTCTGGCAGACGAAGTCGTGGCTACCAAGATTCTAACTACCCTCTTCCCGGGCTGGGTTTTCCTGGGTCTGGATGCCAGAGGTAGGTCAGGAGGCTTAGTCATTGAATGGAGAGCTAGATGTATCAAACTCTTAAACTCTTAGGCATTTGACTCTAGTCTAGGGGGTGATTTTTTGGTGGAAGGTATCAAAAAGGTGATCAGAATAATCAATGTTTATGGCCCTCATACAAACTGGATCTTTTTTGGGGAAAAATATTCTTGGTAAATATCTCTTAAAAAATGATCTTCTAATCTTAGGGGGATATCTAAATTTCTCTCTAGGGGATGCTGAAAGTTGGGGACCCTTAGCCCACCCAGACAACCAAGCAGGTTTCTTTAGTCACCTATTGGCTTCAAATGGCCTCATTGATATAGCTCCAATAAAGATATTACCCACCTAGAGGAATATGAGGGTAGGGGAGACTCGTATAGAAAAAAGGTTGGATCGTTTCCTAATTTTTGAACCTTTAGTGATGCTTCCATTCCAATTTAGCCAATGGATTGGAAGTGGAGGCGAATCATACTATTCCTCAGTTTGGTTCTAAATGGAAGGAGGACCTCAAAAGCCTCCAACCCCTTTTAAATTCAACTCCTCTTGGTTGAAATATGAGATTTTTCAGTAGTTGGTCAAGTCCAATTGGATTGACATAAGGGACTCAGAGGGTAATCCAATGGGTATACAATTTGTGGAAAACCTCAAAAGAATAAACAAGATGGTTATTCCTTAGGAAAAAATAAAAAATAAAGTAGAGGAACAGGAAATCCAAAGTATAGAGGAACAACTGAGGTTGTTACAAAAATAGTATGATTTAGGGTTCATCACAAGTTTGTCTCGAGACAATCTGAAAAGGCTTGAAGCCAGGCATAGACTTCTGTTGTCGGATCAAGAAGAAACATGGAGACTAAAAATAAGAGCTATCTGGCTTGAGAACGAAGATGAGAATACAATTTTTTTTCAAGCCTATTCTAAGGGGAGGAGAGAAGAAAACATTATTTGGAGCTTAAAGTATCAGGAGGGTAGATCTATCACTTCCTTTGAAGGCCTTGATAACCTGGGTAAAATCCATTTTCAGACTTTATTCAAAGCCGAGAGGAGAGTCAACATTGCATAGGTTATAAAGGTGGCACTATACCTCCCAAGCTTCGTGAATGAACAAGGGAACCAAGATTTATTTGTTGAAGTCGTTGAAGCAAGGGTTAAAGAAACACTACTTAGATTCCAGAAGGATAAAATCCCTAGTCCATATGGATGGACAATATAATTCTTCAGGGGTTTCTTTGATCTAATCGAAGGATATCTATTAAAAATAATTGAGGAATCTCGTACCAATGGAAGAATTCACAGTCCCTTCAATTCAATTTTTTTATCTCTCATTCCTAAGGTAAATGATCCTCCATCTTTTGATGATTTTAGGCGAATCTCTTTGTGGAATTGTATTTAAAAAATTATTTCCAAAATCATAGCTTGTCAGTTAAAGCCTTTTTTATCGGAGGCCATATCCAAAGAATGGTTTGGGTTTTTAGAAGGGTGCTAGATACACAAGGAAATAGGAGTAGCACAAGAAGGACTACACAGCCTAAAGACCGCAAGAACAAAGGGGGAAATCATAAATATTGATATATCAAAATCTTATGATAGAGTGAGATGGTCTTATATTTGAACTCTTCTTACTCATCTTGGATTTGAATTCCCCTTCATAAAATGGGTGATGGCATGCATATCTTTGGTCTCATTTGCATTCCTTATCAATGTGGAAGCTTCTCCTTTTTTCATTTCAGAAAGGGTTATGCATCAAGGATTCCCCTTGTCCCCACTCCTTTTTCTTCTGGTGATCGAAGGATTGAGTAAGGCTATAGACACAACAACCAAGGTAGGGAATTTCCAAGGAATTAAGGCTGCACTTGGGATGAGGATCACTCATCTCTTGTTCATGGAAGATGTCCTCATTTTCTGTAATGGGCGGGTAGGCGATGCAAAAAATTTATTTGACATTTTAAATATATTATGACTGGCTACATGGATGCTAATAAACTCCCAAACATCTACCATCACTACCTCTGAAATGGAAAGAGAGGAAGTGGTCATCTACTCGAGGCTATTTCCTTTCTCATTCCAGGACATCTCAAAAGTTATAAAATACTTGGGATTTCAGTTGAAGCCGAACAAATACAGGAAAGAAGACTGGAAATGGTTGTTAACAAAAATGGATAAAGGATGAATGGATGGAGTTTTAGGTGGTTATATAGAGTAGGGAGACTCACACTGACCAAACCTGTTCTCGAATCCATACCAGTTTATTGGATGTCCCTGGCCTGGATTCCAAAAGCAGTGTTAGAAAAAATTAGAAGGACTTGTTCTTGGTTTATTTGGTCTGGTTCCGGGCATAAGTATACCCAACCTTGGGAAAAATGGGAAATTATTATGTTGCCAAAAGCCTTGGGAGGATGGGGGATCAAAAATATTTTCTTGTTTTCCAAGGCCCTTGCGGCAAAGGTACGTTGGCGTCTCATTTCAGTTTCCATTCTATGGACACAGGTAGTCACAAAAAAATACATCTCCCAGGATTTAGTAGAAGATTGGATCAAAACTCCAAACAAATCTACATCTCACTTCTCGATTATTTGGAAAGCGATGATTTCCTCATTCTCAGTGGTTGGGGACAGTTTTTCTTGGAGGGTTGTTAAAGGAGATCATCTTCGTATTGGATCCGATCCTTGGCCCAGTTGTGGGAATTCACATATTCTCCCGGAAGAACTAATAGATTAGCTACACAGGCATGGTATCTTCTTCCTATCTCAACTAGTTGATCCCCATTCAACAAATTTATGGAATCAAGGATGGAGAAGTTCTTTATCACTAGGATTAAACAGGATTTATGCAGACATACCGAGAAATTATATTTTAGCACTCAGAAGAGAACATATAAGACTCACGGATAGGGAAGATGAATTAGTCTGGAAAAAGGATCCCCTAGGCTCCTATACTCGAAAATATGGATACATAGCTATGAATATAGATCCTATTCAAAAAAATCCCAGATGGTGGTGGAATGGCCTTTGGACGATTAAATGTCCCCAAAAATCCAAAATCTATATGTGGGCAACATTAAACAATCGAATCCCAACATGGGATAATATGAACATGCATCAAATAGAAGGGTCGGGTAGATGCACACTTTGTAAAAATATAAATAAATCCACTTTTCATATACATATATCTTGTCCTTTCTCCATGAAAGTATGGACATAAGCTTACTAAAGCCTCAGGTAGAACTGCATTTGGATTGGAGATACTTTGGAGTTGGCTTGGAAAAACTAGTCCCATGACCCAAGAAATATAGATATAAAAGCAGTTCCTCTTTTAATCAATTGGGGAATCTGGCTATCAAGGAATGCAAAGATATTTAAAGAAAAATCCTCCATACTAGAAGTGATCGCAGCACAAAGTCTATCAATCATGTCACACTTTCCCTAGACTAAAGATGTTCTAGCCTTGTGGGTAAGACAACAAGAGGATATATACTTTTCAAAACCCTGGGCTTATTTCGATGGAGTCTCTCATAACTCAAAATGTGGAGGAGGATTTGTTCTACATTTATCAGAAAACCATTGCTTTCATTTAAAAATGGGGTTGGGAAGTGGGACAAACAACTATGCCGAACTATTGGCACTGAAGATTCTACTTCTATTTCCCATAGAAAAAGGAATCCATAAAATACATATTTTTGGGGACTCTATGAATGTCATTAATTGGGAAAGAAAGCACCAATCTTGTGACAATATATTTCTTTGTCCTATTTTGGAGGAAATTTTTCATTTGATGGACACTTTTGATACTTTGGTTATCTCTAATGTATACAGGGACATGAACATGGTAGCGTATTCATTTTCCAAAGATGGATTGTTTCTCTCTCTTGGCCAATGGCACATAACAAAAAAAAAAAGAGAAGACACAAATGCTTTTTATCACCGCTCGTTTATAGAAGAACAAGGCCACCTATAGGATTGAAGACTCAAACTACTTACAACAAGACTGATCAACATTGTTTTTCACTCAACTTTTTCGGCCTCTGCATGGATTGTTTTATTTTTTTGTACAACACTTACATATTAAACCTTTTAGCAGCAACAAAGTGAAAGGACATAATGAACATATTTTGGGCACCTTCTAAGTGTGACTAGAAATCACACCTGATCTAAAAAAACTTTATCTAACCCTGTATATATAAAGGGGTTTTTTTTATAGTAGTTTTCCACCTTGTTAGAGGGGAAATATTTTTAGATACAATGGTAGGCAAGTCAATGTGGGCTCACAAAATCCAGTTACTCTCAATGACCAGTTTTTGTGATGGTGTGTGATATTTCTATTTTTTTTTATCATTATACACATTGTTAGTGTGTTGTGCTTCAAAAGCATCTAGAAAATATAATTTTGTCTCTTATCATAAATACAATTACATTTTTTTTTAAGGAAAAAAAAAAAAAATTAGTTTTACATGTTAATATATAAATATGTTGTAATATTCATGAAATTTGGATCTAATTTATATTATTATAGAATTTTGTGTACCACGAGGATATAGTTTAAATGTTGTAATTTACATTGTTTTTTTTAGGATATGTTTTTTTTAGGATATGGATGTAATATTTTTATTATATCTTTAATTATACTTAAAGAGAAAAATACGAAGAGATGTTTTGTTAAGCTTTTTGAATGTTTTTGACATTTTATTATGTAAATTTGTTTATTTTTAATAAAATTACAACTTTTTTTTTTATWWAAAAATAATAAAAATATTGTTGCATAAGTAAGTAACATAAATATATATGGATTTCATATTTATGTATAAAAATATTTTTATATATTTTTTAAAAAATAGAATTGATATATACTTAATATAAAAATTACTATAGAAAAAGATTTTATATATATATATATATATATATATATACTATGTTGCAAGAGTTTTATGAATGTGGAGAATGTGAGAAAGTGGATATGTGATGAATGAGTAGAAGTTTTTCTCCAATACATCAAGTTGAAAGCTACAATATTATATATTAAAAAATATAAAAAATGTTTTAGATTACAATGTATTGAGATAATGATACATTTAAAATTTTATTTCAAGAAAATTGAAAGTCAATCTAGAACAACCAAAAAGAGAAATAGTATTATTTTTGTAATATGAAAATACAATAAAAGTCAATGATATGGTTGGTTGATAGCAACAACATATTGGAGCAAATTCCTGCTATGGATAGGGTATTGATTTATTGGACTTTCATGTTTAGTAGGGCTGGGCTGGAAGGAAAACATACATGCATTAAAAAAATCTCAATTTCATATCCATAACCATAAAGTGAGTATTATTAAGTTTTTTAATTTAAATAATTTTTGAAATAATAATTCCCTTTTGTTTAGTCTTTGTTTTACAGTGATATTTTAAATAAATATAATAAAAATATTTATAATAAATTATGTGTTTGTAATAATGGAACAAAAATGTTTACATTTTAATTCAACAATATTGAAAATTGGTACTTATTAATACCAAAAATTAAAATTATAATTTTTATTTAAAATTATCTATTTGTTAAAAATATTTCCAGTCTCTCATTTCCTTGATATTGAAACTCCCAAAAAACTCTCAAAATCTCAAAACTGTTCACAACCAACTGTAAACTTTTCATACCCATTCCAAAACTCTCAAATATTAATTTCAAAAATATACATAAAATATTATTATTATATATTTGAAAATATATATATATATATAGTATTTGATTAATTAAAACTATAATTAATTTAAATTTAAAATTATTAAAATATTGATATCAAAAAATCTATCCATTTAAATTTTTAATATATCCATAAATCCAAAATTAACGTAAATATAAATATATGCTTACAGTTCACAAGATTTATCTTTAAACGTTTTCATAAATACAAAAATAACATAAATCTACGCAGAATTTTTTCAAATTACTATGACAATGCTTTGATCCTACGCGATCTTCCAAAATCGTAAACAAAACTGTTCATTTCTGGTTTTTTTTAATGAATTAAAATTTCCCAACAACAATACTATCCAGCACATATTCAAGTTACCAAATTTATATCACGAATTCAGTTTATCAACGAAGCATTTATGACAAGTTCGTTATTCAGGTTGTGGAGTTCATGAGAGTTCAAGAATCTGGTTATATTTATGAATTGTAATGTTTTATTTTTAATGTAGTTATATTTATGATTGTAATGTTTTATTTTTATTGAATCAATTTGTAAAAAAATATAGTAGGATTAGTAATTTAGGAATTTGGCACAGGATAATATGGGAATCTATATATTTTTTCTTTCGAAACATAGGTAGGTTTTAATATGCAAACTAACCTATTTTTCTTATTACAAAGCCACATAATTCAACCACATCATTTTTTATTGTAATATATTCATTATAATCTTAAAAAAAAACCTCTAGGAGTTTAAAAAAAATATTGTTAAAAATACTATCACATTCTTGTCCTAACTTACATATCTATGTACAAAACATAAAACATGGAGAATTTATTTGAAATTTTATCTATTATGGACATTCTACATTTTCTCTATCTTAATCTTTATATTCAATTCTTTAATTTCCATGTGCTAGGTGGGTAGTGGCCTCCTCTATTTCTCCATCTCTCATAAAACCAATTGAATTTTTGGGCCTTCTAGTAGAATATAAGATTAACTAAGCAAACATATTATGTTTCAAAGGTCAACCTTCCCATTTGAGTGTACTGAATAGCCATTCTCACCTCTAGATCTACATTTTTAACACTTAAATATTCAAACTAAGTACACAAATTGTCATTGATTTGTGAGACTATGAACTATAGGTCCTTTGTATGATGGGATAATATCCTAATATTTTTTCTAATTTATGTTATATCACAAGGCCCTCAACCACAATCACAATGTTGCTACTCTCCATCCATTCTGAGATTTGTAGAACCAAAGGTATATGGTGAAGACATGAGACTTTTGAACTGAACCCCAAGGCTACTGCACAATTCAAGGTTCATATTCCCGCACCTTGGAAAGAGACTAGAGGCCAGAACAACTAAAACCAAATGAAGGGATAAGTCAATCTACTCAACCCAAGAATGAAAAAAATACACCAACCTGCAAACACCACAAAAACGCTAGCCAACATCCACTTGGACCTCCACTAGTGTAGTATGTAAAAGAACAAAGCTAGGCCTCTTAAGGAAACCATAATTCCTCACAACTATGATTGAGCAATCTACTGTGCAATCCATAAATCCTATATCCATAGCATAAACACCTCCCAACCTCCATTAAACGCCACCTCGTTCCAAGCATGAGAGCACAATGGAAGGGTATAGGGTTTGGGATAGCCTAAAACTCCAACATGCTTGAAATAAATTGATTTGTCATTTTTCATAGTTAATAAGATGGCATGTGATCCTAAATTTCTTGGGGACATTTCCTAAGATTTATGAGTCTAAACAGTATGAAATCCAATATTTTCATTATTTGAATAATAATCAAAGAATCACCAATGGCAATCAGATTTCTAACTTCTCTTGTTCACAATAGTTTGAGTCCTTAATAAATTGCTAATGCTTTAGCCTCACTACTAGTACTCTTCCCTAGTCTCAAAACATAGATCAATTCTCAATGTCCTTTAGGGTTTTGAATAACCCCCCTCCTCACCAGCCCCCCCTCCTCCACACCTTTCAACCTCACTACTAGTAGTCTCTCCCCCACACACCTTTCAACCTCACTACTAGTAGTTTCCCCTGATCCCTAGGGTAGGTCAATTCTTGATGTCCTTTAGGGTTGTGAAGAACCCCAACCCCCACTTGCACTTCCACCCCTACTTATTTATCTGATATTATAAACAATGTAATTCAATAAAAAAATAAATTATATATATATGTGTGTGTGTGTGTGTGTGTGTGTGTGTGATGATGATGATGATTAATATCCACTAAAACCTAATTGGTCTATCGGACCTTAAGAGGGTAAGTGATTACTTGTGATTCTTTAGAATTTTGTTTCTATGCTCGAAAAGCATTAAGAGAAGCTTTCCAAAATCACCATATTTTTCTTGAGTTAAGAGGTTAGGAAGGTTGGTAGTGTGATCAATATTTTGAAAATGAGGTCTAATATGGGTATAGGTTGGACAATCTAAGAGAAAGTGTTTTTCATCTTCAACCTTCTTAGTGTCACAAAGGTGACACACTCTTTCATCCCATGGTGTTTTAGGAATTGACCAACGCCCAGTTTCACTATGAGCTCGTGAGAATTTGTTCTTATCTTAGCAATGTTTATTTTTTCTTTACACTTGGCAAAACAGATAGATAATTTTGATTTTATAGATTAGGGTTGATTACATCTTTATAATACCTTAATTTTCTTTTTTCCTCTAACTCTTTATCACACCACATTTTTTCCTTAAATTTTGATTTGACGTTTTTTTTAATAATATTTTTATTCTGCAAAATGGTTATATATATATATATATATATATATATATAATCAATTATGTTTAGTTCTAATACTCTTTTACAATTCATGAAATGAAAGTATATATTTATACCTAGTTTCTATATTTTTTAACCAATAGTAATGGGTATTATCTTCTAGGGAATGGAAATGAGAACTACAATGTAAAAATGAGTTGTCTATAGGAAAATGTGGTATATAAAGAAAAATAAAATATATCAATGTTTTATTAAAAATTAAATTATATAATGATAATTATAATCTGTATAAACCATATTTATGATAGATGGAAGATGTTAATTGGAAATATTAATTAATAAATTATATATATATATATATATATATATATATATATATATATATATATATATATATATATATATATATATATATATATAATCATCTTAAGTATTAAATTTATATTCTTATACAAAATACATGTAATCATATTTAACAAAAAAAAGATATAAATAATAATTTGTTAATGTAAATTCCAAACCTCCACTTTTAGAAGAAGCATTAATAACACAATTATGTTATTTATGAAAAAACTACTCATCAAAATTAACCTTTAAAGTGGATTTTTTATTCTACTTTTTAAGTGTTTTTAAATTGATAAGTACATTATTTTTTATCTTTTTTTGGCAACCTGCAACCCGAAGGAAGATGAGGAGCCAAGACCTGCAACCTGCAACTACTTTCAACTAGTAATATGGCAGATGGTTCAATCTATGGAGGTTGAAGTGATCTATTAAATCTTTCCACTAATTTCCTTGGAGGTTCTAGATCTAGAGGTCGAAGTGACCTTTTTTAATCAGAAGATTTGGAGAGAGTTTTTTAGTTGTTGGATGTTGTTACCTTGTTTGTTTTGGCTCTTTAATGAAGGTTTTAGCGTTTTAGAAAGGATCAGGTACCTCTCTTAGCAGTGCAATTCTTTCGACCTCTATGCTTAAGAGGTTAGTGACTTCAGGGGTTAAATATTCAGAACTTCGGGACCCACCTCGTAGTGAAGGACTGATAGCTTATCATCTTTCCACATATTTTGTTAGATGGGTCATTAATTAAGGTGGCAGTGAAGTCAAGTTTCAGTGGTTTGAGGTATTAATGACTTTTTTCCATCCTAGATCAGGTTAGATGTAAATGGTGGGAGAGCTTAGTGGAGAATAGGTGGCTTTTCTTTAGTTGGTTTTGGATGCTTCTGGATGGAAGATGAAGTTAGCACACTAATGGGTGTAGCTAACGAGGCTCTTTTGAAGAGATTTGATCTTTTTGCCTAGATGCACTCTTTTCGGGTACAACTCCATCAAACTCAACTTTGACAGGATCAACACTCCAAACGACAAAGATTTTAGATTTTAGAGGTGAGGCTACATGTGTTTCACATCCCACTCCAGTTTTCTTGCCGTGTGTTTTCAATTCAACCAGATCGCAGATAATCTCATATCTAAGAGAGTTTTGGATGGTCTAAGGAGGGAGCTGGGATCTTTAATTTTGGAGGGAAATGAGTTCAGGGTGAAATGAAGAATCGGAGGGAGGAGAAAATAGTGGAAGCAAAACAAATAAAAAAGAAGGATGGTTTTGGGCTCATATATAGGCTTAGAGGAAACATGCATATTAGCACTGTGTGGTCTGGTGGGTAGGCTTTCTTACCACAACTTGTCCAAGAGCTCTATTTCAACATGGGTTGAGAATAATTGGAATCCTTCGTTAGGATACTCTCCTGAAGTATTTTTACTATCAAAGGGGTGGTTTGGTTTCTTATTCAACTCATCAGAAGACACTATGTAGGTTTTGGAAAATACTTGGGTAATTGAAGGAAGTAGCTTGATGATAAAACATTGGTGTGTCTCCTTTGAGCCATCTACAAAGTACTTTCAACATTGTCATATGTGGGTTTTATTACCCGAGTTGCCACTACATCTTTGGAATGCAAGGGCTCTGGAGGCTATTGGTAACGACCTAGGGAGGTTTATCATGGTGGGTGAACAAACTCTTAAAGCCTCTTTGAAAAGAGTTGGGAAAATTTTAGTGGAGGTAGATATCCATTCAGGCTTACTAGAAACTCTAGTGATTGAATGGAGGGGTTGAATGGTAAGTCAACACCTGGACTACTTAGGAATTCCTTTCTAATGTAGTTTTTGTCGTAGGACGTGGAATTTGCAGAGGGATTGCAAAGGATTTGTGGAGGAAAAGGAGTCTAAAAATTACATGCTGCGGAAATTGACACGTTAACACTCTTTAGAGGTCGATTCTTTCGATATTGGAGCACATCACTCTACACAGGATGAAATCAGTCTGGTGGAGCTAACATACACCTTTTTGGGTAATTTAAAATTGATTAGCCCCTCTCTTTTTTCTGCATTGATTTCATGGGAGCGCGACACTCTAGATTCATCTAGCAAACGAGAAAAAAAATCGAAGGTTTATCCTAGTTTTTCCTTGTTGGTCAAGGTAAACCTATTATTCGGTGGACTGAAACCCACTCTACCAGGTGTGGAGGGGAATTACTCAATCAACTTCTTCGAGAGAAGTGGCCTATAGGGGAGAAGCAGGGTTGACCAGCGTTTTCAAGCATGATAAGGGCCCCAAACCGCCTATAACATCAAGTGAGTTCAGGGATTTTGGGGGGGGGAATTCATCTTACCAGAGAGCCTTTGAGGGAGTTAAACAACCTACCAGTCTATAGGGAACTTGAGATAGGAGAATCATCCCTTAGTGTTGTGTTGGATTCACTGGTACCAAACTACCAAGAAACTCGGTCTCCCACCCCTTTACTAATCTATCAAGGGAGATCGGTAATTGAAATAAAAGCGCCTGTTGGAGAAGCTATCTCGGTCGAGTATCATGTAGAGGGTTCAGGAAAGGAATATGCCTAGTCGAGGGGATTGGGGATTGCATTCTCTGTGGTAAAAACTAAGAGTGCTCGCAAAAAAGAGGAAGAAGATCTTTCTTTAACTTCTATGCTTACTATTAATTCCACTGAAATTAGGGTGCTTAGAGGCATGAAATCCATGGCCAGGGAAAAAACATGATTTTTCTCTCCTTAAATATTAGAAGGGTGGGGGGAACCCTAAAAATTTCTTCCGTGAGTAGAATGTTAGATAGGACATACCCTAATATCATATTTTTGCAAGAAACTCTGGTTCATGAACAAAAGGATAGATCCTTTATGAATACTCTTCGACCAACATGGTTTATGTTAGATAGGACATACCCTGATATCATATTTTTGCAAGAAACTCTGGTTCATGAACAAAAGGATAGATCCTTTATGAATACTCTTCGACCAACATGGTTATAATGTGTAGTCATCTCAGTTGGAAATTCAGGAGGTCTTTTGGTGACTTGGGATCCAATTGAGTTAGATATTGTTCCTTACTTATCCTTTGGTAGTATTTTTATGACAGGTATTTGTATTGAAAGAAGAAGGGATCTTTCGCCTTTACATGTTTGTGGACCGTGTTTAGACAGAAGAGGTTTTTGGAACAAAGTGGTAGAAAGAGGAATGTTATCACATAAAAATATGATAATAGCAGGAGATTTCAACTTTACAATTAATGCGGGTGAGGTATGGGAAGAATCTACACAAGTTGATCACTTGGTTGTATTTTTCAAAGACTTACTTCAAGAACATAAACTAGTATATATCTAGTCAGATAAGGTTTTCCCAACCTATCGCAATGGGAGATCGGGAGATGAAGTAATTTCAAAGAGATTGGACCGGGATATTTTGTCTGAAGACCTATTAGACGGAGTGGGTTTTTACATGTCTTGGGTGGCCTATCCATATATATCGGATCATGCATCAGTTTTATTGCATCTCAAAATTACTACTCTCTTTAAGTCCTATCCCTTCAAATTAAACTCTCAGTGGTTAAAAGAAGAAGAGTTTTCCAAAATTGTTCATGAAGTATGGTTGGACCAAAATTTTCTTCAAGAGGAGGGGGTTTAGAGAAGATTAGTGGGGAAATTAAAATCATTAAAAAATCAAACCAAATAGTGGGTAAAACATAACAAGAGATAGAAAATGTTCATCTTTGAGAAGATGAAGGAAGACATTGAAGCTACTCTACAGAGGATCTTGGGGGATTTGCATAATTTGGCAAGGGAGAGACACTTAAAATTACTGGAGGAAGAGAGAAATAAATTCTTTTTGTAAGAAGAGGAACTTTGGAGACAATGGAGTATAGAGATTTGGATGAAAAGTGGAGATAAAAAAAAATAAAAAATCATCAATTCATTAATTATAGAAGGAATCACAAACATATTTGGGTGATTATATATTAACATGGGATGGCACATTTTGGTCAAGAGGCACTAAAAACTGAAGCTACCATATATTTCAAGAGTCTTTTTGAGGAGCAAGGACACTCTACTATAAATGACCAGGTCTTCTCAGGTAGCCTTTCCCCCTGACTAGTCAATGAGGAGGACACTATAATTACAAAAATACCATGCACAAAGGATGAATTAAAGGAGTTTCTCAAACAATTTGCAAAAGATAAAAGTATCGAACCTGATGGTTAGACTATTGAGTTATTTATTTACTTTTTTTACATGGTAGGGGATGATTTGTTGGAGATGGTCGAGGAGTCCAGGAACAAAGGGGAAGTGTTTAGAGGCCTAAATTTGACTTTGTTGGCCCTTATACCAAAAGTAAATAAGCCTACATCCTTTGATGACTTTATGCCAATCTCCTTATGTAACTTGTGCTATAAGCTAATTTCAAAGATTATTGCAAATAGAATCAAACCTATTCTCTCTTGATATATGTCTAAAGAGAAACTAGGGTTTCTAAAAATAAGACAGATTCAGGACACCATAGGAACGACCTAGGAATTCCTGCATAACATAAAGTTGAAAAACTTGAAGGCGTTAGTTCTAAAACTTGATCTAAAGAAAACTTATGATTGTATAAAATGGGACTATTTAAGACTGATTTTAATCTAAGCGGGGTTTGGTATTCATATTACAAATTGGATTATGAGTTTTGTTAGTACCTCGACCTTTGCAGTTCTTCTAAATGGGGAGACTACTTGATTTTTTCAAAGTGGCTGAGGATTGAGACAAGGGTGTCCATTATCCCCTTTTCTATTTATCTTGGTAATGGAGGGTCTTAGTCTGCTTCTTAAGAAAGGAAAACGAGAAGGAAAGTTGATGGGAGTGAAAGTATCTAGAGTATTCAGGATCCTCCATCTTATTTTCATGGATGACGTCTTAATCATGACCAAATATTCTCTATAGGAATGGAAGGATATTGATAGCATTCTAAAATCATTTTGTAAAGCGTTCGGTTTACATGTAAACTTAGCAAAGTCCACTTTTCTGTATGTTGGTTTAAGTGGGGAGGAGTTAGAGAACTTCAAGGAAGTGTTCCCTTGTAATTTTGCAGACCTAACAGAAGGCTTAAGATATCTTGGTCATTATCTCAAAACATGAATGTACGACGAATATTGGAGATGGTTACTTGCTAAAATTGAAAATAAAATTGGACATTGGTGCAACAAATGGTTGTCCCTCGGTGGTCGTTTTATATTATTAAAATATGTGTTAGAAAGCCAACCAGTTTACTGGATGTCAATGGTATTTATCCTTATCTCATTCCTCAACAAGATCAGGAAAAAAATGTTTAGTTTCCTTTGGAAGGGATGTAGTGAAGAACACCATTTCCATCTATGTAGATGGGAGGTTTTAGCAAAACCAAAGTACCTTGGTGGGTGGGGAATTCGAAACATTCATCTTTTCAACAAAGCACTTGCAGCAAACACTTTATGGTGAGTTTTAATGAAGGATTGCATATGACATAGAGTAATTAAAGATAAGTATATTCCCTACTGTTCGGTAACAACTTGGCTCAGATCGACAAATTTTCATCTAACTTCTGCCTCGCACACTTGAAAAAATATCTTAAAATCAGTTCATCTCCTTACGCATTGGCTTAGTTGGAGCCTGATATCGGAGCATTATGTTCAAATTGGTAGAGATAATATTATGGGTTTGGGGAACTCTTTACAGTTGTCTCAAAATATCGTATTTATCTTAAAACATAAAAACATTACTCTGCTTTATTAGGCCAGGGAAATTAATTGGCCAGGTTTTATCTCCTCTCAATGGAAAGAGAGTGGGGAATTGGGACTTACAGGAGAAGTGACAAAGGAATGGGAATTATTTTGTAGAGCTCTAATCAGCTCAGGGTTTTTACTATGAGACATAGCAAATGAGTTAAAGTGGATTGGGGGGGATACGTCAAGACTTCTCTTTGTCAAAAATGTCTATGATGCTCTAGTTTCTACAATATAGACGCAGTCAATCAGAGCGTGGAGGCGTTCATTTTGGAAATGGGATTTATCTTTAAATATAAATATATTCATATGGCTAGCAGCGAAAAACAAAATATTAACATGGGATAATTTACAATTAAAGGGATGGGAAGGGCCTAGTTGTTGTCACCTTTGCAAAAAGGAATCAGAGACAGTAAATCATCTATTGATCCAATGCATATTTACAAATCAAGTGTGGAACATAAATCGAAGTGGGATAAAATTAGAAAAAATATTGGGAAGGAAACACACTAACAAAATGTTACAAAAAGTGGTTAGAGAAGAATATTGTTTTCATTACTCTACCCACGATAATTTGTTGGAATTTTTGTTTAGAAAAAAATAAATTCCTATTTGAGAAGGGGTCTCCTTCTATCATTTTTGTAGTCACTAAGTATATTGGAGCATTAAAAAGAATCTAATATTATCATAAGGTACCTACAACCTAATATTTTATACCAACACAACAAGAAGGGACTATAGTGTGATGGTTTGATGGAGTAGCACAATCTAGTGGCCAACAGAGTGGGGTAGGGGGGGTGGTTAGAAACTTCTATCATTTGTTTTTATAAATGGACCTTTAATTGTGGAGAGGGTACAAATATAATGGAAGAATTACTTGGAGTTTGGGGAACTTTGACTTTGGCAACTCGGTTGGATATTAGAGACATCAAGGTATTGGGAGACTCAAGAATAGTAATTGACTGGTTAAATGATAAAGGAAATATGAAGGTTTGTGCTTTATATTGTTGGAAGGAAAAAATCAGAGACCTTATCAAAAAATTTAGAGCAATCAACTTCTCTCATATTTACAAATATTTAAATAGGGAGACATACCTTCTATCAAAACATGCTATTCAACAACAAGAAGGAAAAATATCATATTACACTTGGGTAGATGGAAAAGAGGGTCCTACTTTGTCCCTTAACTTATATTAGCTCATCCTTAATTTTTTTTTGTTTTTGATATAGTAAGAGGTCGTGACTAGTTTATTATTCTCTATCTAGAGTTGAAGGTCTCCTTTCAAGCTTGCGGGCTAGCCACCTTTTTCTTGGTATCTTCTTAGTACTTTGGGGAAAAAGTTTTTTTTTTTTTTTACTTGTGTTTTGACTATAAATTTATTCATCAAACTATATATGTCTTTCTTAAACAAAATTATATATCAATATAATGAGAAATTTTCGATTGGAAAAAGTACTTTAATTTTTATAAATTTATTTTAAATTGATGAGTTCTTTAATTTTTATAATTTATTTTTTTCATTCTTAACATATGTATATTGTTATAATCTTAGATATATATTAAATGCATTTTAATTTTATACTTGTATTAAGATGAATTAAAAAAAATATTATAAATTTTAACGTTGAACATCTTTTTTATTTTAAATTGTAAAATGCAATATATATAGAAGGGGTTATAAGTATTATTTGTAGTTAATTTTAATATATTTTTCTAATGTTTTAATGTTTTTTAAGTTTATATATATATATATATATATATATATATATATATATATATATATATATATATATATATATAATATTAAATTAGTCTCAAGTAAGTTCTTGCCTCAAGGGAAACCATAGCCCTCACCATTTAGCAACATTAGACTTGTCCATACTACCCATATCATATTGTCTATACAATGTTTGCAAAAAGAAAACACTATAAGAGTTAGTTTCCTATGATCATTCATTATAATAGAAAAGAAAAAAGTAATAAATACCAAAGTAAAGATGAAATAGAGGGATATTGAGCATCCTCCAAATCCACACTCTTCTTCCTATCTATGTCTCGTGCTACTCCTGAAGGTCATTGGTATTCATCTAACATAATAGGTTTTTCTTCAATTCGTGTTCAGAAAAAGTAGCTAGCCTCCTACTTAAAAAATTATGCTTCTTCCTTAGCTTGTATGAACAAAAACTCAATCGAAAAGACACCTTTGAACACACGCAAATATTTTGATGGTATAAAGGATGTCTTCATGGTCTATTTTCATATTTTACAATGCTTTGCAAATCAAGGTTTTAACCGACCAATATGTCTCAACTATCCTAACGAACTAAGTTTCACGAGTGCAAGAGTAAAACATATTATTTACCAACCCTTTGATTTCCTCCAACACCTGAGCATCAGGGATGGTCTTCCTTGTATCCCTCACATCTCCCTTCATCTCTTCCAATTCATGCTTTTCTCCTATAGAAAACTTCCTCTTAAACCTTCTCTCCACCTTCCAAGATTTTCTAGAAACTTTGGAATAGTGAACGAGATGCCTCAAGGTTTAATACCTTCCATTACATGCTCTAAGTTTCCTCTTCTTACCACCCCCTACATTGCCAATAGAGTGAGTCATCCTACCTAAGATTAAGGTTCTCAAGATGGGTACCGAAACCAACTCAAGTGACACTACATAAAGAGAGAAGAGGCCATAGAAAGAAGGGATCCTAAAGAAGAAATGCCCTTTCTTGAATTATGACTTAATTCCTACAAAAGACCCAAATTGCATGCCCTTACTTTGAAGTAGAACCTCCACCATACACCAAACTAAGACCACAAACCAGACCAACCAAAAAGAAAAATGATGAAAGTATACTAGGTTACTTCAAACTTGAAAGGATGTGCCCCTAAAGCTAACCTAGACATGAAGTAGTTGTTGTTCTTCTCCTCACCCATTTGAAAACAAGGGTCAAAATGAGCTATATTGGGATAATCGATAAACTTTTCAAGGTAGAAGCGACGAGACATTTTTGGGCTCCACTTTTAGCTAATATACCCCTGACGCACTAATATTCTCAATCAGAGTTTAGGAAGGATGAGAAAAAACATGGAGAAGTTTTCCATAGAGAGGTGATTGATGCAGGGGATTTGTATTTTACTCCAAGCGATCTAGTTGTAAACTCTAATGGTGATAAGGATAGTCCAAAATAGAGAAAGGGTTTAGAAAGGAGAGCCAAAGAGGTAGTGGGAAACAAGTAGAGGTCCTCGGAGATAAAGTTATGGAAACCAAGGATAAATTCCACAAAAATGGTCTTGGGGAGAGATGTGGGTTTGAAGGAAGTTTCTTCTTTGTCCTTGTTAGTTCTAGTTGGGAGATTCAGTAACTGGGCATGTTCAATGGCAGATATTGGTAAATGGACTCATGAAAACTAGAAACCTTTTATAGGTTGTGCTCCAGAAACTTTGATGTTAGTTCACGGTTGGTTCTGTTTCCATTTCAGAAAGGTAGAAGATGTGGAAGAGATTCTGGAAAGGGTTTGGCTCTATGGTTCTAGAAATTTAATGATTAAAAGGTGGACACACCTATTTAATCCAGAGAAATACCACTTCAGGTTTCGACATCTGTGGGTGTTGACGTCAAGTTGTCCATTGGCCTTCTGGAACCTGGAATCTTTTAAAGCAATTGCATATACTTTAGGAAAATTTCTTCATGTGGATTGGAACATGCTTTCTGGACAGGATCGTAGAATAGGAAAACTACTAGTTGAAATAGACCTTCAAAAGGGTTTGTCGATGATTTTGGAAATCGAATGGAGAATTTTTGTTCACATACAAAAACTATATTACTAGGGGATCCCATTTCGATGCAGGTTATGCAAGGAGGTGGGGAATTTGAAGAAAGCATGTCCCAGGAAAGAAAAAAAATAGTTCAAAGGTGGTTCGGCATGGACTGAAGATTCGTCTGAGAATGATCATGTTTTGGAGATATGCGATGAAAAAGGTTCTTTTGTTATGTATGGGGACTCACCAGGCAGTTCCATGAATTTTACTATGTTCATAGGTATGTTGAAAATATTTTCCCCAACTCGTTTTTTGTCTTTAACTATGAAGGAATTAGAGTTGTTACATAGACAATGTTCAAATAGTGTTTTTAGGTCTGAGTTCTTTGTTTACAATATTGTGTCAAAATTTGCAAAAGAAAGGGTTATTGGATTGGGGGTTGTGGGAGAAGGGGTGAGCTCGGAGGAAAGTTACAAAGAGGGAAGGTTTCTTGTTGAAAGAAGGGGAGTGGGATTGGAGGGGGAGGCAACATCTATGGGAGAGATAGAATCTTTGGAGTTAGGGGTTTTGAGTTCAAGGAGATGGAATTTACGCTTTGTTACTGCTTTGGAGGCAAATAATATGACCGTAAAAGAGATGAAATACAATGGTGGGATAGTTGTGTCAGAAACGAAAGATTCATTAAATTTTTTTTAAGGAACCTTGGTTTTTGGTTGGGAATAGGGTTTTTGTTAATAAATAGAATTTTGTAAACCTAATCATAGAGTAAACTTTAACTGATTTATTGCCTTCTTATAAAGAAGTTCAAAGTCGAACCCCTCTTCATATTTATTTGTGGGGGGACTATTTATTGTTCCTTTCTTCAGTAAAAATTTGAAAACTCGACTGATGGAGTTGGTGGTTGGAGGAATAAAAATGAGTTATCAAATAAAAAATGGTCATTATTTGGGGGATTATAGAAAGAGTTCTCTTCAATCAAAACACAAAGTGCAACGAAGTTTGTAAAGGAGAAAGAAACAAATGGAGATAAAGTATTGCAGGTTTTAGAAGGTCCAAGGGAACTTAGATCTTAGAAATCCCTAGTGAGAGGCAAAAAATTATAGTGATTTATTTAAATGTTATAGGAGTTGGGGGTGCTAAATAAAATTTATCCCTTAAAATATTGTTTGATCTGGTTAAACGAGATATAGTTATGATACAAGAAACCATGGTCGATGGAAACAAGGCGAGAGAGGTGTTCTCAATTTTTTTTCCTGTTTGGGAATTTAGTGTGGTGGAATCAAAGGGTTTATGAGGGGGGATAATTTCTACTTGGAATCCCAAAAAAGGCTAATTTCATTGCCTTTTTCACTCCTACAGGAATATTATTAGATGGATTCGTAAAGCAACTTAAAAACAAATTGAAGCTGGTAAACTGTTATGGGATGTATGATGATAGACAGATGTTCTGGAACAATGTAAAAGAGGATGGTATACTAAAGGAGTCAAATTTAATTATGGGTGGAGATTTGAATTTCACAATTTTTGCGAGAGAAATTTGGGGAAGTTATGCTAAAAGTGATCTGATGGCTTCTTACTTTAATCTGATGATTCAGGAAGCAAGTTTAATATATGTAGAACCAATAAATATACTGCCAACTTGGAGGAATGGTAAGGGAAATCAATAATTTGTAGCAAAAAGGTCGGATCATTTTTTAATTAGTGAAAAGTTCGTGGATTCAGGGCTCAAATTTAGAACTTCGGTGGTAAATGTCAAGTTATCAGATCATATGCCAATGGTTTTTCAATTGGAACAATATCAACAAAAGAAAAAGATGCCTTTCAAATTCAATTCAGTTTGGTTAAAAGATCCAGATTTTGAATTACTAGTGCGCTCAAATTGGGATAAGCTTGGAGCTATTCATCCAATGGATAACCTAGTTTCAAAGCTTAAATATTTGAAGTCTTTGGTCATATAATGGGCAAAAAACAAGAAATCAAAATCTAAAGAAGAATTAGTTAAACTTGATGTAGACCTGGATATCCTTTACTCTACTTTTCGTGGGGGTTTTGAGGGAGAAGATGAAAGGAATCTGTTGGAAGAGAAAGAAAAAAGGAAATTGGAGCTATTAAAATAAGAAGAAGAGACTTGGAGACAAAAAAAAAGAGTTACTTGGCTAAATTTTGGTGATAGAAATACAAATTTTTTCCATGCCTATGCAAATTTTAGAAAACAGGAAAATACAAGTTGGGAAATCAGAAAGGAGGATGGTTCGATGGCTACTAATCAGAAATATTTTGAAAAGGAAGTTGTCTCATACTTTGAAAAAAAAATTAAAGCACAAGAGAATCTATTTATTATTCATCAATTGGAAGTGATCCAAACTTACCCTATACTCTTTTCATTGGAATAAGGGAAAAATATTGTTGCACCAGTTATTTTTTCTGAGGTGTTGTCCAATTTAAAAGGATTTGTTGTTTCAAAAAGTCTCGGGCCTGATGGCTGGACAGTTGAATTTTTCTTGGAATTTTTTGACCTTTTCAGACATGAACTATTGGAAGTAGTTGAGGAATCCAAAGTTAAGGGGAAGATAAATTGGGCTCTAAATGCTACTTTTGTAGCACTTATTCCTAAAAATGATAAACCTAAATCCTTTGATGGATTTAGACCCATTTATTTGTGTAAATTGATGATTAAGGTTATTTCAAAAATTATTGCAGTCAGAATCAAAGATTTTCTTTCAAATGGTATATCTAAGGAGCAGTTTGGGTTCTTGGAGAATAGGAAGATTATTGATGCTATAAGAATAGATCAAGAGGATATTCATATTATAAAGATAAATAAATCAAAATCTCTAATTTAAAACTAGATATGATGAAAGCCTATGATAGGGTTGATTGGAGTTTTTTAAGACTAGTCATTCTGCAGATTGGGCTCATCTTTGAAGCTACTGATTGGATAATGGGGTGTGTTAGATCAACAAATTTCTCTATGTTAATTAATGGTATCCCATATGGATTCTTTAGAACCTCTATAGGTTTGAGACAATGTTGTCCCCTTTCTCCTTTACTGTTTTTAATTATAGTTGAAGGGCTAAGTAGAATACTAATGAAGCTTTTTGAAGAAGGAAAAATTCAAGGAGTCTCAATAGAAAATGGTGTTAGAATTACTAATCTATTTTCTGTGGATGATATTATTATTTTTGAGAAATGATCATTGATAGAATGGGGAGCGTTAAAAGATGTGCCTAATTTGTTTATCAATGAAACTGGAATGGCTTTTAATGCTCACAAGTCTCAATTTTTGGAAGTAGGATGGTCTAGGGAGGAGTTATTACTTTTGAAAGAAATCCTACCCTTTGAGGTAAAACCTTTAGATGTTGGTTTTAAATATTTGGGTTTTTTTCTTAAACCAAATTGTTACCTTATTAATTATTGGATGTGGATGATTAAAAACGTTGAGAAAAATATCTCTAATTGGTGTCATAGATGGCTTACGTTGGGAGGCAAGTATATAGTGGTAAAATCAGTCCTAGAAAGAATTTGTGTACTGGTTGTCTTTGGAAAAGATTCCCAAAAGTATTTTAAACAGGATTAGAAGGAGGATGTTTTGTTTTTTGTGGTCGGGTAACAAAGAGATATAAAACATGCATTTGGTGAATTGGAACAAAATTGCAAAACCTAAGAGGATTGGAGGATGGGGTTTTAAAAATATTTTTCTATTTTGGTAAAGATTTGGCTGGAGAGAGATTGTGGAGGATCCTTTTTGGCCCTAGCCTTTGCCATGAAGTGATTCTTAAAAGATACTTAAAAAGGTATTCTATGGTTGAGTGGTTTATAAAAGGGAGTCTGAATGTGAAAGGTATGTCAAATTGTTGGAGAGCGCATTCTTCTTATTTTCCTATTGTCACTGACTCGTTAGCCTAGAAGCATGTAAATGTAGGGGATATAAGGGTCGGATTGGATCCTTTGATAGGTTCTCAATCTTACTATAAATTGTCTGAGAGTTTGGTTTCCACCCTACACTCAAAAGGTATTTTCAATCTTGATTGGGTAGCTTCATTTGATACTGGGTATGTTCAAGGTTTTAATTGGAAAACTGCAGAATTTCTAGATCTTATTGGGGAACACAAGTTGGAATGGGAGAATTATGTGAGGGGACTGAAACACTCTGGGTTTATTTTATTTGATGTAAGAGTTTCAATTGTTTGGTCCTGGGACAGTAAAGAAGGGAAATTTTTTGCAAAACAATCTTATGAGGTGCACTTTTTAGAGGAAATGGATGTTGGTCTAGAGGACTAGTTGATTGATATATGGAAATGGCATATCGCCTTGCGGATTAAATTATTTTGATGGACGATGATAGATAATATAATTATAACCTGGGATAACTTGTTAAGAAGAGGATTTGTTGGTCCTAGTAGATATTTTATGTGTGGTGAAGGGGAGGAAACAATAAATCATTTAATGGTTTATTTCTCTTTCACAAAATAAGTCTAGAATTATCTATTAAAGATTCTTAAGGTACAAAGAATTTGGCAATGTGGACACCTTAGTGAAAGTTTCCAGAATTGGAATAAGGTGAAGGACAATTGGACAGAATTACCATGCTATATTTGTTGGGAAATTTGGAGGCACATAAATTTGATATTTTTTTAGAATCAAACTTTGTCTCTTCTTAGGTTGTGTAACCGGGTTTTACAAGATATGGGTGAATTAAAAAAAACTCTTGTTATCCATTCACAAAGAGTAGTTTGTCCTCCATTGCTGGAAGGGAATTTGGTTGTTGGTGTCTTTGATGGTGCTTCACAAAATGGGGGTGAAAAACATGGTGCAGAAGCTATGCTAAAATGTCCAAAGGGGGGTGTTTATAGTATTAAAATGAATTGTGGAACCAGAACAAATACTAGAGGGAAACTATTGGCACTTTGAGATCTTTTGTTTTTTGCTCTAGGAGTAGTCAGATTTGTAAAAGGACAACGAGTGTTATCACTCTTTGGGAAGGATATTGTAAAGTTTACTTTATATTTCTAATATAAAATATTTTCTATTTTGAAAAAAATTAACTTAAATTCACTTTTAATTTTGTTAACATCTAATATAAAAAATTTTCTATTTTGAAAAAAAATAACTTAAATTCACTTTTAATTTCGTTAACATCTAATGTGTTATTTCTAATAAAATTAAATATTTTTTTCTTTATAAAAAATAATAAAAATATTATTAACCAAAGATGTAACACTTACATCATTATACATCCATTTCAAAAATAGCTACAAATATATATTTCAAAGAAAAAAAGTTAATATATATACTTAATATTAAAAGTACTATATAAGTTTTTTGAAACTCAATTTAAATATAAATAAAACATATATATAATATTTACTTAAAAGCATTAAGAATTTTGTTATATATTTAAAAATAATCAAAAGTATATTTTCACATTTAGATATTCCCCCGACAACAATACTCTCGAGCAAATATTCAAATTACCCAATTTATTCGACCACTTCAGATGCATTCCTAACAAATCACTCATCCAGTTTATCAACCAAGCATTTCTGACAAGTTTGTTATTCAGTTTGTACTACATGCATACTATAATCTTGCCAAACCTGTAATATACTGCAGAAAAGATTAGGGTCGAGCTTCGGCGGTCTGTAGATTCTGATTCTGAGTGTGGTTAGTCCTTATCAAATGCCGAAGATTATTGTAGAGGGTGTCGACGTTAAAAGTATTCAGGTCAAGCACCTGCATCGTAGGAAAAGAAAGAATGATATACATGCTTCTATGTTATGGCAAAGAAGCCAGAAAAACATAGTCCAAGATACATGCTTATATAATCTGGCAGAGAAAACAGGGAAGAAGAGTGTTGCCAGCAGTATAGCACAGCATATTACCTTGGCATGTATGGTATGATAAACTCTGTTGTTAATGGTAGAAGAAGCAGCACTCACAACTTCAAGACCTCCTTCTTCCAACACCAGTAGAATACCAGAGTACACAATCTCATGTTCCAAACTGTTCGTCCAGATCTGAACACTTTATTTTCAGTGCAGGGTATTCCCGATCCGATCCTTCGAACGATGGAGTTTTGTTAACAAATTTCTCCATTGCAACTTTTGCATTTTGATCAGAGTTGGCCTTCATTTTCTCTCTTTCCGCTGAAAGGTCTTTGACTTTTCGCTGTAGACGGTGAACGTAATTCATAGCTTCCAGCACTTGTTCTGACACTGTACGTTTCCCCTGCCAAACACAACATCCAACTTCCATGGATTAAAACCCTAGAGAGTATTGTTGAAGTCTCAAAACCCTAGATATTGTTATTGTGCAGAGAGAAAAAACCAACACGAAGATTTTTATCTGGGAGCAATGATCTGAGCGCTGAAAAGAGTGCTTTCATTTCTTCACGCCGCTGTTTTTCAATCATTTTGTGATTCTTTTTGTCAGCCGGGGCGGCGTATGGTAATCTATTACGAGACTGACCATCCGTTGGAGTACTGGAATTGCAGAATGTGGGCATTAGAGGAGGATTCGAAAGGCCGGCTGGGGTTCCGGAGTTGTAGCTATCGACGAAATTAAATATGTGGGCATCGTGATCCGTATTATAACTCGATGGAAATGGATTGGAATTACTGGATAAGCTTTTGACATCAAAACTGTTCATGACATCGTTCCAGGAGAGAAATGGTGAATGCGACCAACTCATCTTTTGAGACCCTCAGAACCCTAATTTGGAAAACTAACCCTAATTTGGAAAACTTTGCCAACGATTTACAGGGGAGCGAGTGTGTCAGCGATCGTCTGCAAGAAGATTAGTATTCGATCAGTTCCGGATCTCCAATCAAATCCTCGTAAACAACCGAGAATCGTGATCTCTTACCAGACTGAAAGATATCTCCTCCAAACGAACCAAAGCCTGTCAAAGATATGAGAAATCCTCCTACCATTCAACTGTGGGAAAAACGGCTGACAATTCAATCTGTTGCGACAACTATGAATATTATAAGTGATATGGAAATTATTGGGGATTTGTTTTTTCTTTGTCAAACAAAGGGAAGTGTAGACCAGTATCCTCCTGAACTGGTCACGATGGCAGCGTCGAGCACCGTCCTATTAGGGTTTTTTTAATGGGTAGAACGATTCCTGTGTAAGAATCAAATGTTACCGTGATAGTAACCCATGTACTTTGTCAGATTTTACAATTATAAATTGAAAAAGAGACACAAATTCTTTGGCCATGATGCCATCTCAATTGTAATCCATATCTTTTTCTTAATGGTATTTTAACGTGCAAAATGGCACATTGCAATCTCTCACTTGTTACCATCAGTCAAGGATAGTATAAACAGTATTCTAAACCATGTTCGGACAAACAACTTATTCTTGATAGTTCAGCCTGATTGAAGAATATGTCAGGTCTGAGAATAGTACATATGCTTCTTCCAAATCGATTTGAATAATTAATTTGATGGCTCTAAGAATTTTTCCTCGGTGTTATAAAAATAATCCATATTTATTCAAAACATTCAA
>JZKD02S2229431.1:536831-552179 GCA_000966675.3 Picea glauca
GACTTTCTTGGTTGGGAAGTTCATTTTGAATTATTATATCTTTTCAACAATATTATTTTAAGTTTTTTAATATATTATATTTTTTATATATATTTATTAAAAAATTTAATATCTATATTTTTTAATAAATTAATTGATATTTTTAAATTAATTATTTACTTTTTAATTATAGTTTTTTAATTTTACAATATCTTATATTTTAAATATATATTTATTATGATCATATATTTAAATGAATCTTTTATATTAATTTTTTAATAAAATTAAAAAAACTTATAATAAAAAGTGTAAAATTGTCCCATTTGCAATATTTATTGCAATATTTATACGAGTGTAGTGTTGTCCCACGTGCAACATTTATGAAAGGACGAAAAATGTATTTATAACTTTGAATTGGTAGATTAGATTTTAATAAAAGAAATCATGTATTCTATCTTTCCTTCATAATCTCATCCTTTAACTATTTTCTTACCTAATTTATTTTTTTTATTATCTAATTTTTATCTTGTTATTATTGTAGTTTTTATCTTGTTATTATTGTAGTTGTCCCATTTGCATGGAATTTTTTTTTTTTTACTCAAGTTCAATCTTTTAACTATTTTCTTAACTAATTTTTATCTTGTTATCATTGTGGTTGTCCCATTTGCATGGAATTTATTTTTTCTTATTCAAGTTCAATCTTTTAACTATTTTTTTATCTAACTTTTTATTTTATTATCTAATTTGTATCTTGTTATCATTGTAGTTGTCTAATTTTTATCTTCTTATCATTGTAGTTATCCCATTTGCATGGAATTTATTTTTTCTTATTCACGTTCAATCTTTTAACTATTTTCTTATCTAACTTTTTATTTTATTATCTAATTTTTATCTTATTCACGTTCAATCTTTTAACTATTTTCTTATCTAACTTTTTATTTTATTATCTAATTTTTATCTTGTTATCATTGTAGTTGTCCCATTTGCATGGAATTCTTTTTTTATATATAGAAATTAAATATTCTTTTAAATTCAATCTATTATAGTGTAGATTAGCATCTCGTGTTTTGTTATCATTGTAGTTGTCCCATTTGCATGGAATTCTTTTTTTATATATAGAAATTAAATATTCTTTTAAATTCAATCTATTATAGTGTAGATTAGCATCTCGTGTTTTCATGAGATGCTTCTTTTCTTTTTAAACAAAAAGTCAATGACTCTTCCTATTAATAAAATAAAAGGGTTATAAAGTATTCGTCAATACGACCCAACTTTCTATTAATAAAATAAAAGGGTTATAAAATATCCGTCCATGCAACCCCTTGGGTGATTTGTCATGACAAATTACAAATTACGCACACAAAGAAAGGGACTTAATATCCACACCCTATACATCAAGGGATCATATAATAACTATGAAGTCACTAACACATGAAATAAAATGCTCACTTAATCTCTAAGTCCATAAATCTCAAAACAAAGCCACTTATGGCAGATTATCTAGTCATGGGCCAAAATATCTTGATGAAGGATATCCTCAATCCCATCATAAAGCACTTTTAGGGAAAAGAGCATAGTGTTTTGCTACATGCAAGTTTTGACAATATTTCTACTACATGCAAATATACTACATTTTGATTATATTTTTAATATATATATGATGGAAATATAATTAGGAAAAGCCATCTTTTTTTATTTCTTTTTTATATCTTTTTGCAAACCCATATTTTTTTACTTATTTTTTCATTCATCGATTCCATGACTAATTTTGAATACCCGTGTATTTAAGTTATTAATTCCTATCACCCAGTGGGATGGAGGTATTTTTTATTTCTTCAAAAGTCTTAGTTACTTGTACAATTCACACTCGAAAATGATGTGGCTATTTCATTTATCACAAGTATTCCATCCACTCTATAAGGATTTGGTGTATTTAAGTTATTAATTCCTATCACCCATTGGGATGAAGACATTTTTTATTTCTTCAAAAGTCTTAGTTCCTTGCACAATTCACACTTGAAAATGATGTGGTTATTTCATTTATCACAAGTATTCCATCCACCCTATATGGATTTGGTTCTTTCTTTGCAACACCATCAAAATCCCATGTGGGATGGTGTTCTTTTTTTGAAAATATCCTACCTTCCTTTGTTTAATTTCATTATTTTCTTTCTTATAATTAGAATATTCACTTTTTATTTTATTGTAGGTTTGGAGTGGTGTAATGCGCTTCCCTTGGAACAAAGATTCATTGTGTGTTAACTAGACTACCTATAGAACAAAATAGGGCAATGAGTGATGATCCTTATAAAAATTGTGATCCTCTAGCCATGCTTCCAAATCCTCTTCCATCACTTCTCCCTCCCATTTTTCTTTCCTTCAATGAAATGGAATTGTAGGAGGATATTATTCAAACTTTCATTATTTTCTCTATAGATATGGCATAGTTTTGGCCCCTACCATGATCATATTTTAATAATTTCCATGTGAAAAAATTGTTCTTCAAGGATAATTGTAAAAATAAATCAATAATTCATAGGGGCATGAAAAAATATGTCATTTCTTGGACTAAATAAGCAACCCAATATTTTGAGAAACTTAAGGAGGTCATTTGTATCACTCATATCTTTTCCATGCCTAACTTCACAAAACCATTTATTGTGGAGTGTCATGTCTTAGGACACAATGTTGGACCTTGGTGTAGCTTTAATTCAATAAAGAAGACCCATTTCCTTTGAAATCCACCAACTTAAGGGAATAAAATCACTAAGCTCATTTATAAGAAAGAAATGTTAGCCATACTACATGTAGGTAAGAAATTGTTCCCTTGTCTAATAGGAAGGCACTTCAAGGTAAAACAAATCATAATAGTTTTAAATACTTCTTGGAACAATGACTATGCTTAAAAGAGTACAACAAAAACTGGGTCACAAATATACATTGTGATATGAATTTGAAATTATTTACCAAATGGGAAAGAGAATGTGGTGGTGGATGCACTTTTAAGGAAACAAGATGACACTAAGACCTTAATTTGTGATATTTTCATGCTACAAGTTGATTGAGTGAGATAATCAAGGACAAAATCATAGCAAGGATAGAATACCTAACAACTCATTCAACAACCAGAATAGGAACCTAGTGCATTTAATAAATTTGTGTGAAAGAATGATTAACTTTTGTATAAGGATCACGTATATTTATCTAAGAAAACTTGACTGAAAGAAAAGGTCATTTCTAAACTACACACTCTTCCTATGGGTGGACTCAAAATTTATGAAAACTTATCATAAGATTAAGAATATATTTTTCTAGGAAGGTCTTAAAATCGATGTTCAAAAGTTTATAGCAAAGTGTTTGGATTTCTAGTAGGACAAATGAAACATGATGAATATATTTGGTCTTCTATATCTATTAGCCATACCATGTTGTCATTGGGAAGAGGTATAACTATATTTTATTACATGCCTACCAAAGTATGAACTTGGGAATAATGTCATCATTGACTCAAAAAACACACCCATTTTTTTTAACTTTGTCATCCTTTTAAATCAAGTATAATAGATGCAGCATTCATGGAAATATTTTAAAATCTAAAACATAAATGGGTCTCCAAAATTATTGTGAGTGACAAAAATCCAATTTTCACTAGTAATTTTTGGACTAACATATTTTTTTATTTGGATACTCAAGTGGCTCACAACTCCTCTTACCATCCCCAATCTAATGGGACAACCAATATTGTGAATAAATGTCATGGGGGCTTCACCTTGTTGACCAATATATTATTACATTCATTCATAAAGGGGGTTTTAAAATTGTGAAAAACAAAGTCAATATATTATAGGTATTGGGTGTGGGATGTGAGGTATGAGGCATTTTATAGGTATTGGAGGCTATAAAAAGGGCTATCTAGTAAAAGTGAGGGTTTATTTTATTGGAAATATGTATTGGGAAGGGGGTTCAACAAAAGTATTTTTGGAGGTGTTTACTAATATCTAGTGAAATTAGAGGTATTCTTTAATATCCCACAAACGAAGGCACTATGTCACAGGTTCACAATGTAAATACCCCATGATAATTGTATGGAAAGTTACCTTTCTTTATCTACATTTGATAAAAAGTCACAATGGGTCAAATGGTTACCTTCGACAAAATGGTGGTAGAACACTTCCTTCCATACTTCATCGAAAATGTCCCCATTTATGGAATGTTGTGTGTATGTTATTCCATCCATCACATCACCCTTGAAAGGGAAAACTAAGGTTCAAACAATGAAATATCACATCCAACATCGACAAGAGTTTTTCCAACTATTTAAGGATAACTTTACTATGACACAAAACAATATGAAACAACAAGTATATCAACATTCCAATGAAAAGAACTTTGAAGTGAGGGATTGGGTATTTATGAGGCTACATCCATAGAAATAAATGTCCCTCAAGAAACAAAATAAGGACAATAAACTATCACCCAAACACTATGATCTTTATAATGTGTTGCAAATGATTGGAAATATGGCCTACGAATGGGAGTTTCCTCCTCCTTCATGTGAACATAAATTCTATTGTGTTTCTTGTCTAAAGAAGGTAATTGGTGACAAGATTCCAATTTAGAGTATTTTCGCAAATCTTGATGAAGAGAGAAAACTCTTCCTAGAACCTGAAATAACCATTTCAAAACAACTTAGAAAGAGACTCCAATCTCTTTGTTTGATGTTTGTAGGCACCAACTTACTTGAGACACTAATCCCCATTGTTGGATGTTTGTAGGCACCAATCTGCTGGAGACACCAATCCCCACTGTTTGATGTTGGTAGGAACCAACCTACTTTCAATCTTGCAAATTCTTCTTTTTAGAGGTTGAACATCTACATTTTCTTCACAGGTATTCTTGTTGCTTATGTCTTCACCAGGTCTTCTTTTTGTTTATGTCTTAGCTCTACCTTCACCAAATATTATTTTTTCTTCTACTACTTCTGCCTTAGATCTGTCTCCACCATATCTTCTTGATTCTTTTTCTACTTCTACCTTATATTTTTCTTTACAATTTTTGTTTTCTAGAACACCATATCCACTTGCTATAACACTAGATATGCTTGCTAGAACGCCAGATATACTTGTTGGAACACCATATTTGCTTGCTAGAACACAAAATTTACTTGCTGCAACACCATATCTTCTCTTTTCTAATATTTAATGGTCATTCCTTGAATGATTTTCAATCATAACTCCTCAAATTATATTCAATTTCCACTCTTCTCACTTCTTCAAATGTTATTCGTAAAAATACTACATTTTCACCCACACTTTTTCTCACATTACTCTTCTCCCTTTATAAATTATCATAACCCTACATTAAGATTCATGTTTATTCAAAAATACATTAAATCCATTAATTAAATAATTAATTCCCCCTTTTTAATTCATTTTTCAAAATACCTGCATGGGTTTTTAAACCATGAGAAAATACATAACTTCACATTTTTTTATCTTTTAATACTCATTTTTTCACATAACTTCATTTTGAATTCACCTTTTTATGTAAAGTCATATTTTTCACGTAGCTTCATTTTGAATTCACCTTTTTACGTAAACTCATATTTTTCATGAGATACTTATATTTGAATACTTACATGATATAAATCCTTTGACATCAATGAAAACAATTTGTTCAACATATTATTATTTCTCTATAGACCTCCTTGTCTCTTATACATACATCAACAAGACTCAATTGAATGATCGTATTATATTGTGCATTTGTAACTTGTAAAAACAAGTTGCTTACTCGTAGAGGATTCCCTTTTAGTGAATATTTTACTCTATTTTGGCGTGGTACTTACTAAATTGGTTCATTTTCATGTTTATTTGGATATTTGGTTCACAACATTGGTGGATATTATGCACCAAAATATGGATGGATCATCATCAACGAAAAAAAAAAGTTGGAACATAAGAAAAACATATTACTTGGTTTTATCATGTGTAAATCCTTAAACTACAAAGTTTGAAGGACAAAGATTTTTGTGGAGTACTATGGTATGCCCCTAAGGGGGGAATATATGGGGTCAAATTTATATGATATGACCCTAGAGGGGCATATATGGGGTTAAATTTATATGATATGACCCCAAGGGGTGCATATATGGGTTAAATGCAATTTAATGGGTAAATGTATATGTAATAATGGTCGGCCTAATAAAGGGTCCACATGTGCAATGTGTAAATACGTATATATAGAGATTGTGTAATCATTATTGAAGGGACATGTGATTTGTATGTATGAATGTAATGTGGTATTTGGAGGATGTTATCCTATTTTTTGAGTTATTTTGTAACTCATCTCTCCTATCTAACTTGGAGTTGTGTTCCATAGTCAAATTTGATATACATGGTATGTACTCTAGTTTCTTATTTAAAACATTTTATACATAACAATGGAACCTAAATATAAACCAAACTTTTAACATATGACAAGAATACACTACAATAACCTTGATAACAATTAATTATCCCATTCATCTAAACTTATAACTATAAATATACGAAGAAAATAAGTGAAAATATGCATATGTTTTATTAAAATATTGAGAATCTAATATCATATTAAAGGAAGAGACAACATTGACATACATGTATGAGAACCAATGGATTATTAGAAACTAATATTATAAAGTCTTGAATATATATAACTACAATATGTGGATTATTTGCATTAAGGAATTCATAAAAAAAAATGTTACATCAAGAGAATCCCTCAAAAGATTGATGTTAAGTCATATGAATAAGTAATGCCATACAATAAGAATGGTAAAGGTTAATGAATGGCAATGTCACTTTGAGGAAAAAATATCATGTATACCTTATGTTGACAAATAACTCTTGATGATGTTTAGATCTAAACTAGATCTATAACACCCCATGTTTATGCATATTGCTTCTTTACTCTTTGATGGTTGATCTCATCGTTACTTAATGCTTATGTTGGGATTGTGGAAATTATATTTTACTAGAGACTTATGATGAATATGCATTCATGTTGCTTAAACAAAATATGATATTATGTACTCTTATTATTTGATGCATCACTTTTACTATAGTCCATGCATTATGTACTCTTATTATTTGATGCGTCACTTTTACTATAGTCCATGCATTGTTTAAAGTGGAAATGTTTTTTCATTGGTTGGGTGGAATTAAAATTTCTATTGATAACATGTTTCGGTGCATTGAAAAAAAAATGATAACATGCTTTACCGGGAAAATCATTGGTGACTTAATAGGAATAAAGCACTGGTAAAATCAATGATAACATGTTTTGGTGCATTAAAAAACAAACAAGATTGATGCATGATGTCAAGAAGGCTCTGATGTAGATTTGTGAAAGAGAGGTATCAGTGCACTTATAAATTGAACACATCGATAAGCCATATTATTATTATAATTTTTGGTTAAAATTATTAAAATCGGTGCTTTTTCAATTTATGTCAACGGCAATGCGTATTATGTTACTGCACCGGTGCATGTTATAATTAAAGGAAATGATGTTTTTTATCATTGAACACATTGGTTGTCATTTTCTATTTTCAGAAGCATCGACCTGTGACAGTGCACAATTATTGTTATTTTGTAATTTCATTGTTTATCAATAAATTGAGATATATCTTATAATAGTATTCATATAAATTAATTTTTTATTAGTGCATTTGGATATGATTTTTGGATTATTTTATTATATCATCACTGTTCACATCTCTTCATTATAATATTCAATCATCCATATATTTATTCAGTTCTGTAACATTTCGCAGGAACTTTGGACAACACAAAAGAATAAAACAAAACATATTTTGTTAAATATGAATAAGAGGCTCTTTTTCATACAAAATGGGACCCTTATTTTTAACCCCTTGTCTTTTAATTGGGACAATACTATGCGCATTAAATTAAACAAAATGTCTAATTTTCACAGACAATTATTGCAAAAAAATAGAACAACTTGCATTGATATCCAAATATATTGATCATCATTCTTCACTGGAATTGTTTTCAGACGTGCTCGAGATACTTCCATAACTTGGGCTATTTGGTCAATTGTTTTGTTGATTGGATCGATTGTTTTCCTCTTCTTCAAATGATTTCATCTACAAAAATAAAAGGAAAATGTAATGAGTGTATCTTCATTGGTGAGAATAATGAAAATTGAAATAAATAATATACATGAATGTAAATTGAAAAGTGACATATCATAGAAAGAATTGAGTCATGAATGATACACATTTTTTCAAAACCAAATCGCATTCCTTCTATCAACAACTCTTATGTTGACACATTTGCATACTTTGTTTCATGCAGTTTTAATATACCCCATAATAAATTATAGATTTAATATAAAATGTTTTCTTTGTTCCATTAATTATAAAATGAGAGAACTAAAACAAAATAGATACTTACAAATTCCACAATTAATTTTTGATATGCCAACATATACTCACAACCCTTACTTAGCCCAATGTCAATCAATTCTTGATGAGGATGATGATGATGATGATGATGATGATAATGATTAACATCTACTAAGACCGAATTGGTCTATCAACACTTATTTGTATGTTAGCACTTGTTTGAAGGCATTCAAGAATGGTTGTTGTAAAAGAACTTAAAATATACAAAAATGAAATCTTAAGTTAATGTTATAAGGAAATAGCAATTACTCACAAAATTTGTTATCAACCATTTTATTCCTTGTCTTCTTGTTTTATGTGTTGAATGAGTTCCATTTTGGTTTCTTTTTTCTAAGAAAATACTTGAAAATTAATAATTAATGCTAAATTATTTATCCATATGTACCTAATAGAAAAAATCAATGATTTCATACATTTGAAGCACATTGTTGTTGATATGGCTCCTCCTACAATGCAATTATGTCCATTTCTTTTACCATCTCCTTGTACACTTTTTTCAACATTCCTACTGGCATATTTAGGATATCAGCTCGTTGATCCTTTGGTATTTTCATAATCTTCCTGAAAAAATTAACATGACAATAAATATTTTTATAGTTATATATGAAAACTAAATATAACAATCTGATTGATATTAATAAATTATGAATGATTTGTAGTAATGTATACATATTATAGAAAAGCATTTTTAGGAATACTACTTTTTAAATGATTATTTTTTGTTGTTGTATGTTTTTTATATTGCAAGTCTGACAGATCTCATTGACTATTTCTCTAGAAACACTTCATGTAGTTTAGATATAACCTGGTTCTTCGAATGATTGGATTGATTTCTATATTGTAAGTGGAAACTATGTCTATACGTTTGTTCTACTATATCCCTCATAGTTTTGTAAAAAATTTCCCCACTTTTATTAAATTCTAGCACCGCTCCAGATGAGCTAAGGACCAATTCATCATCATTTACATATTCTATAAATTTTATTTTATTGGGACAGAATTTTATTCCTTCGTTGTTGGTCCCCGATGTAGAACATTAAAATTATGTGAATTAATAAATTGTTTTGAATATTTTATCTAATATTTTTAAGTAAAAAATTAATGAAAATTAAAAATAAAAATAAAAAAAACTCATATTGAATAGAATTTTTTCATTCACCTGGTTCATCCTTTTGCAATTTTTCCATCAAGTTTTTACGCTCTTCTGCACTTAGATCACAAAAAATCTTATCGAGCTTCCTCATTTTATGGATCTGGAGGACACACACTCACCAATACATATTCGTTAAACTTACATATACTTCAAACATATTAATTTTGTATAGAATTTACAAGGAACTTGCATTTTTAACATATTAATTTTGTATAGAATTTACAACGAACTTGTTTTTTTTCCTTTCTATATGTGTTATCTTTGTATCCATCGAAATTTTTGTTACTTGAACTATTCTATTATATTTTTTTTATCAATATACAACATGTACCATTCAATAAAGAAGATATTAGATATATTTTATAAATAAATCACATAATTTCACCAAAAAAATATCTTGGTGAGCGTATTAATATTAAAACTCCAGTGTGTTACATGTTATCAAACACACTGCTATAAAAAATATTTAAAGAAAATTAAATTAGAGAGGTGTGAAATATATAGTTAACAACAACGATGTGTTTAATGTTAAAAATGCACAAATAAAAAATATTTTAAAAAACATTGAATTACAATGGTGCGATAATTATCGTTAACAACACTCCTCCAATTGAAAAAAATGAAAATAAAAAAATACCATAAAAAATAAATTTGCACATCCATGAACGATTTTTTTTAATTATTTGCAGCATAGTGAGTGTGTTTGTATATGTAAGAACACTGATGTGTTATATTACATAAGATGCACTAATTACCTGAAACTATTTTTTTTAAATGTGACAAGATCAAGAGGATTTGTTTCCGATGCATCACATGCCAAACGTCTTTTATATGGAAACATAAACCCATTAAATCCAAAAACCTTAAATGAAAAGATATAATTATGAAGTGATAGAGGGAGTTAAAACCTAAGTTGAATTTTTGTAGTCACACAAACAAGAAGAAGAAACGGTTTAAGGTAAGTATGATTTGTTTTTTTATTTTTTTTTTATTTGAATGACAAAACCCTTTGATTTCTGATTTTATGAATAATTTTGTTGCTCCAAAAGGGTTATGAATGAATTAACATACCCTTCCAATTCTAATATTTTGAATAACTCTACTTTCAAAAGTATTGATCTGCTCCTCCATAGTGATCCCCTATATGTCTCTCTTGCAAATCTGTACCCTATAAATTTTGGCAAAATAAAAAAATATTGAATAGCTTAATACCCATGAAATAATTTATGAAAATTGTTTTAAATGAATCACTATAGTTACCTTCAAATTCTAATCTTCTGAATAAACCCTGATTTTCTAAAATATTTTGTTGCTCCACAGTGCTCTCCGGTATGGCTCTCTTGCCAATCTTCCTACTGTAATTTTTGGTAAGATAACGAAACAATGAATATGTTTTTACTATTTAAATGACTTTATAAAATTAGATTTTAAATTCCCACTCATTTTTCAATTTAAAAAAAAAAAAATTGCGCTATTTGTTTTCAAAACTTCGGTGTGTTTATTACTTTAACGCATCAATGTTGATATGTATACAATGTATGAGTGGATTTTAAATTTTTGGAGCACCGATATTGGATAATTATTATTTTTTTTATTTGAATTCATGGAACCGGTGCAATTCGTATATAAATGTTTGGTGCTTTACAATGTTATATACACATCAGTGCATGTTTGTTACAGTAACACACCGTTATGTTTTCAAATTTGTATGATTTTTTGTTTGCACACAAAATAATATATTCATCTTAAATTATTTTTCATGATGCATCCACATGACTTGCAATACATCATAGCATACATTTTGCATTTAAAGTTTCCTTATTATTAAAAATAATTTACTATTGATTTTTCTCAAATGCAGGGAGAGAAGCTTACAATATCAAATGGTCAATTATTCAAATTCCAACCCATTCCATATTGCTCAAATTCCATCACAAAGTTCCCCCTTTCCATCTCGAGTAAGTTTGGGTTTTATTTATATTTCGATGATCTAATTGAATTTATTTTTTTTATCCATGTCAATCTGAATAAAAATGTATCCAAATTTGAAGGATCTTGATTCATAATCAATTTCAAGTGTAGATAATATTTTAGTATCAATTCAAAAATTTCAGAAGCTCTTATCAAGAGAAACATACCGTAAGAAGTTGGTAGATGAAAATGGACAACCACTTTACATTGCCAATAGTAACATGCCATATTCCAGCCACAATCTTGGGTCAAAAATGGTAATAATTTTTGTGTATAATTTGATTTGAACAAACCAATTGCATTTTGCTTACTAATATCATCGATTTATTAATATTCAATACTTTTGAAATGAGGATTCTAGTGATGATGAGCGACCTACCTATCATCTTCCCTTGCAACCCACTACAATGTCAAATCAATATAAGGTTGCAATAAGAGAACAACTTGGAGAGGAATCATACCAAGAATGGTTGAATCAACCACCTATGCAATTCCCACTACATCGAGATTCACTAATTAGGAATGACTACAACAATAGTAGTTATTCACAAGTTGGAAATGGAGTCAATGAAATAGAGGTTGGTATGGATGATCATGTACATAATGCAACTTCGATGGATACAATTTTGTTGTATCTTTTTGTTATATTATTTATTTCACTAATTATATTGTTTTTTATTCATCTTCTGACAAAGGAAATGTTAAGTTAATTAAAACAAATATTTGAACAATTTTAGTTGGTTAAGAGTCAGTTTGATGTGAAATGTGTTTGTCTTTCAAATTATTTGTTATTGCATGGAATGATTGTTATTTGAACATATTTATATGTTGTTGCATATATTTAAAAAAAAATCATCTTTTTTAAGTATTTCCAATTGTAAAATCCTGAAAAATGTTAAATGTTTAGTTGAACTTTTAATGAGATATAAAATTATACTTTTTATGTTGATATAATTAGATGTAATGATATGGTTGATATGCATGTTTAATAGTACAACATTTTTTAGGATATGTTAACATGATGATTCAAAAATTGAGTTTATGTTCATTTATTTTGTAGATTTATGTAATGTGCATCAAATTTGACATAATTTTTTTTTTCTAAAGGGTGCTAATCTCCATTTTTGCTTACAAAAATTCATAACGAAGGGGTGGTGGTATTCATTATGATTACAAATTTATATGATGTATGTCACATGAGAACAATCCTACACCAGACTAACTTAAAACTTTGTATAAGGGTCTCTCCAAAATTTCTAGTACCTTTATTCAACACATATATTGTACCCATAGATATAAAATACATAAACATATACCCATCTATACAGTAATGTATGTTTAGGACTTGAGTCCTAAATTTCCCATTTGATATTTCATTCTTCATGCTTGTGCACGAATATATAACATTGACTTTGTAAACTATATAACCATTTCCCAAAATGTCTGAATCTCCATCGTATAACACATTACCCATAATAACCTAGCCACACATTAATATTGTGGTACTTGTTTTAGCTAGCATTATCACTAGGGATTAAACGTTTAGCGCAAGGGACAAGGTTATAATTCAGTGGAACACAATATAACTAACAGTGTTCAGGTAGTTACTGGGCTATGGTTAAGTTTCCAACCATAACCAGAATGACCAAAAGGGTTCTGTCTAAACCTAACTCATCTACACTTAAATCTTCTCCATAACTAAGCATTAAGTAAAGTGACAGGAGAAAACTGGCAAGACTTAAAGACCCTTCCTTCGATATTAATTATAGGTCTGGTGGCATACTCCCAGGGTTAATGTTCGAAATCCATGTCCACTGTGATTTCTCTACCTTAGGTCGGTCACATGGCCTCATCCCGTATCCTTTACTCACCCATTACTCGGACCGTTGGAAAATTTTTCCAGCATTGTTTCCTTGTCGCACTCAAATCTTGTGTAAACACAGGATTTGGTCATATGACCTATGTTACTCTCGGCCCAAACGAATAGTCAGCCATGGGATAATGGACCCTCGTCGATGTTGGAGTGCCTATATAGACCCTGGTTGGAGACTTTGAAAGGTAAGCATATCCTATGCTCGTTATTTTCATTAACCTGTGAAGTTACCTTGTCTAGAAGTATATATAGATTTTACCTGTATCTCCTAAAATTTTTGAAACCTTTGTAAATACTTAAACCTTGTTTGTAAGGTCCTTGAATTTAGGATTTGATTGAGGCCGACTCTGTCATTTCATAAATTCTTTTCTTTCGTCCTCCACCAGGAAAGTAATGAATACTTTTCTTCTGAACCCGGAGTGTTTTAATATTAGGAGGTTCTATGTGTATTAACATCATGGCCAAAGTTGTAAATATATTCTTAGATAAAAGAAAGTCATAAGAGGATTCTTCGTCGATCTTGGGGTTTGAATCTCCCCTATATAGTCATTCATTTTCTACTGGTCGTTGTTGAGTTTTCAGTATGAGAAAGTCATATTTTCAAAGTATTGAATCTTTATAGTTTCCCGACTTTCCCGTAAGGAGTCATGGCATATTGGGTTCTCCCATGAAATCTTTACTGTAAGATAAATTAGTTGTTCTTTATTATTCAAAGAATAGGGATATCCACGAAAGTTCTAAACTGTAGCTCAGGCGTTCAGGAGAGGTGATGGTTCCACTGCACGACATTACTTCACAGAGTCTTTAATGAATTTTCCTGATAAGGTTATTCCAAAGCGTTCCACGATACTTGGCTTTCCATCATATCGAACTTTGTTGAGTCTCGTTTGTTTATTATGGTCGGTCGTCCACCCATAGCATTTATTACAGGGCAAGGGTGAATCATGCTTGCAACAGTTCTGTAATTTTATACTATTTTGGTAGTGTAGGATCTCTGTATGGTTTTAAATCATTTTAAATTTACAATTCCTTATAATTTTTTCTTTTGATTGTTAACGAATTTTTTGCATCAATCTGATGATGGGACCTCCTTATTTTTCTGAGGTGCCCACCAGTTTGACCTCGACCCACTTTCCCTTCCATTCTGTGGGCATTCTCCTCGACCGTGTGGTGATACATCTGATTCAGACCATAAGTTAAGTGATGATGCATTTTTATGGATATCGAGTTTTCTATAGCATAAAGGTTGTCTTAGATTTTCCTTAATCTAGTTTTTTTTCAGAGTTCCAATGGTTTCACATTCTCATTACTGTTTGTACTTCCTCATAGGGTTGCTTGCTCACAAGTCTTTCGACTCAGAGTCGTGCCATGTGAAGAAAAGGTAATCGGGTTCTAAGTTAGTGCTTCTACTTCTTACATCTTCCACTGAGTACTTCAATTTGGATATACTCATCGTGAGTAGAGATGACATATTTTTATGGTGCATGATTTAATTATGTAGTTGGGTTTTTATTTAATCGAAGAAGCCGTAAGGGTTTCACCCTTAACTCTGTAATGAACAATTAAAGTCGATTTTACTGAATGTGACCATTCATTCCATTTCCTGTTGGCACATTGTGTAAGATATATTTTGGGTTTTACGTTGGGTACCTATTCCCGGTTATTACTAAATATGTGAACGATTATTACAATTAATTTCCAAACTGTGAGTCTATGATAATTCAAAGATTGTACATAATTTTATAAATTCTTAGTACTTGTCATCAGAATCAACAATGTTATTTAGTTCTTTCATTTCATTACTGTCAGGCTATTATAATTCTTGGTTAACAAATCCTGCGAAATTTCCAAATATAATGAAGTTTTTACCATTCACATGCTTAATATATATATACTGTAATT
>JZKD02S2229431.1:561197-571951 GCA_000966675.3 Picea glauca
TCGACAACGTACCTCCCACAAAACAACGATAACTCATAGGGAAATATATGCATGTGTATTGTATTCGAGATACCAATTTTGCCTCTAAAATAAAATCAATACTCGTAGAGGTTTATTCTACATCTGTCCCATCATTCTTAGTTTTAACTCTTCACCATAAATCACATAGTAATTTACTACCTCTACTCTTTAGTAATTTGCATCAAAATGAATTCTTAATTAAAGGAATCTCAACAGAAATGGTTCAACCATAAATATATATATATATATATGTATTTTGACAGCCATTCAAACAAGAGACATATAACCAGGAAAGAGTAGAAGAACATATATGAACCAGTTCACCGAAGGACAAAGGGAACAACCACGTTCCTCCCAACCTGAGAACAAGACAACCAAATTACTTGTCCTGTTCACCCCCTAGCCTAACCATGAATCCATGAGGGAAAACTTGGAATTTCCTCTTCAGCAATGTCTTCCTCTGTCAGTAGTCTTCTCCTTGCCTCACACTCAGGCAATAGTTCTCATAATAGAAAGCAATCAATAGTTCTTTTCCCTAGCATACTAGGCAGCATCTTGCCTCCTCACATATTCCATATATCAAAAATTCATTTTTGCCTAGGTCTTTTCCCTCCCTTGGAAATTTTCACAGCTTTCTAAATCTCTGATTTTTAGGGGCTTCTAATGGCCAAATTCCTGATTTTCCACTTGTAACAATCAACCCTGAGGTAGTTCCAACATGTTCCCCACTCATGGAGTCATGGTCAGCTGATTTTAATATGGTTGTTCCATTTGTCCTCCTGCAATAATTATAATATTTTGTTTTTATACAAGTGTCATAGTCAAATAGTTAGTTGGGTCAAATCAGTTCTCTGTCCAACAGTCATAATCATTAATTACAATTTACCAAATTTGAAATTCAGAATTTCCATAAATGGAAAAAAAATTCCAAATTCGAATTTACCAAAAACGGAATAATTTTCCTAACAAATTTCAAATTCAAAAATAATTTATTTTGGGGGATGTCACAGTTTAATAGTAAGATTAACAAAAAATGTGGTTTATAATTAAAAAAATTAAATTTATAACATGATTTTGTGATAATTTGGTTTTTAACTAAAGTAGTGTTTGTTAGTTTACATATTTTTATCATTTCTTTTGAAAATATTTCTAAACGTATGCCCCCAATGTTGAGTAAAACCATAATTAATGAATTAATTTAAAATTTGATAGCAATCAACTTACGAAATAATGACAAAAATAACAATAGGAATATTTGCATCCATAAAATTGTAAATCCAATAGAATGCTTAACATTGGAGATCATAACTTTTTATAATAACATTTTTTAGTGTAGAAGAGTGTGTTCAAAAAGAGTAATTAGTAAAATGGAAAATAATATTTATTCAAATGTAATTTGTTTTTTGAAAAAAAAAAATAGTTAGAATGAATATGTAACGTCCCCTCCATTACGACTAGGAAATGTGAAGCCCAATAGGTAAAAAAAAAAAAATTAAAGCATTAGGAAATTAATGTCTACACATAATTCATAACAACGCATAATCAAACGGCATCATAATGAAAAGAATTACAAGCGACTCATCATTATAATCAATAATGACGCAACCAAGGCATCAACATGAATGATAGCGACACCTGACCAACACATAAACATAAATGGCGACGCAGTTCAACCATGACAATCAACCGAAGCAATTTATAAACAATAATCAACAGCATACTGAATATTAAAATGACTACTCGCCCAAGCTACCCTGAAAGGTTAGGACCTACAGGACACATAAGAAACACTCAAGCCCAATATTCATCTGATTTATTTTGACCACTTAAGGTCTCAGGGCTGGCAATTGTTCTGAGGAACAAGGAGGTGTCTAAATCCCACTAACACAATCAAGTTGAAAACCAACTAGCTCAGTCAATCAACATCATTATTGTACATGGTGTAAGATAATTTAAATACTCATTCATTCATACATCGATATTATTCATGGTGCATGAGAAATCTACTTTATTTTATTTTCATGGCACAAAAGGAAAAATCTATTTTATTTCAAGGCACATGATTAATCCATCACTGAATTCAACAATAAATCAACATTGTTTTCAAGGTGCACGCGAGATCTAATTACTGAATTAAACATAAATCAACATCATTCAATGCACACAAATAATCTAATCACTTAGGAATCATACATCAACATTATTACAATGTGCGCAAGTAATCTAAAAGTGTAAACATTTATGCATCATCATTAGTCCATAGCAGAAAGAAATGTAATTACTTAATCACCATCATAATTCATTGCACAAGGGAAATCAGAAATCAATCGCTCTATCATTTATTCATTACAAATTTTAGTGGCACAAGAGTAGATCGATTTCTAAAACATTCCTAAATCAACCTTGTATAAATCCACAAGAGTAAAATTAATTTCTAGACAATCATACGTCAACATGCTTAGAGGCGTAAGAGTAATCATTACTTTATTTCCTGGCCCAAGGGAATCTAATCCAATAACCATCCATGCATCACATTTATCCCATGACGCTAAAAATAATTATCAATTAATCAACCATCGGTTTATCATGATTCAATAAAATAAAATATCTTAAACTCATACATGATGAACAATCAAGCGCAAGGTTGAGTAAGGGAGGTGTGAGAACAATATTAACTCAATTTGCATTGAAGATTCTACCAAAAAAAACAATTAGAGAAGGGTTTTTCCCTTCTAGTGATATTGAGACAAAGCGAATGCCAAACGAATAAATCCATATCATTCCCCCAACGCAAGGACATGGTAAGCTCAAGCACCAATTCACATTAATAATCACTACTTTGACCCAGGAAATTTAGGGTTTATTGTAATACTAGGTTACCCAAAAATAACGAAAGTGCCATGTATATAAATCAAGAATAGTAGGATATCAGAGCGGTTACACCACAATATTAAACAAGCATTATATGGAGGAAACACTTAACAAAAAACCAATCATGGCCAGCTTATTAATTGAATACTCAATTATACAACTTTCCCCTTACAGTAGGGTTAGAGGGCACACATCATATCTAGATCAAGCCTATTATTTAGAATATCTAGGACCACGTAACTTAGTGCTACACACATAAAAATACCTCGGAACCAACAAGAATATGAATTGAAGTCAGTAATCCACGAACAAATACCCAACCATTGGATGTGTTTTTATGAAATAGCAGAGAAAATTGAGGTAAACGCAAGGTGTTTCCCCCCAAACACACAGGGTGTCTTTAGTTAAAAAATCACTGAGGAACTCAAGGTAAAACGTAGTCCATTTTAGATGAACGCAGTGTTAAATATTTGAACTCATTTCCTGCATAAAAAAAAAGCGGACTGAAGTGAAGATAGGTTAAAATTAAGTCCAGTTAAAAACAAGCTCAGAGATAAATCCCTGACATACCATTGGGGAAGAAGGTAAAAAAAATGCAGCCATGTTATGGATAAATTGTTGAGATAAATTTGGTGAAAACGCAGAGTAATTTCTGAGTAAAGTGGCAGGATAGATGCCCCCAGACATGGCAATCTTATTGAGTGAAGGCACAGGGTTTTATTCTGAGTGTAGGTGCAGGACGGATGCACAATGTTGGGCGAGTTTCTTTTTTCAAAACGCAGATTTAAAACAAAGGGAAAACGCAGGGAGAAATCACATCTCTAGGACAACTATTTATTATTTCGCTGAGGAAAAAAAAAAACAAAGGATACTCATTTTATAAAATCGATGAGGGGAAAAAAAAATTCAGGTGACACACATGGTTATAAATTCACTGAAGGAAAGAAAATCTCAGATGATACACATGGTTATAAATTCGCTGAGGGAAATAAAGGATGTGAAGCGGTCTTTTATTTGCATCTGTGTTAAAGAAATTTTCAATATGTATTTCACATTCACAAAACGTCCTAGAGGTGCCATAATTTAGACAGGGACAAAATGCTTATTAATTTATCTGAACAACATCATAAGGTGAATGCTACAGTAAGACACCGATCGCTCTTATTATTTCTCTTATTATTAGATGAATGTTATAGTGATGACAAGGGAAAATTATTGTCGCTCTTGTATTAGATGAATGCTACAGTGAGAACAAAGGAAAAACAGTATTCCTTTTTATATTAGATGAATGCTACAGTGAGAATAAGGGAAAATTATTATCTCACTTGTATTAGATGAATTCTACAATGAGAACAAAGGAAAAATAGTATCGCTCTTGTATTAGATGAATGCTACAGTGAGAACAAGGGAAAAATATTATCGCTCTTGTTAATAGATGATTTCTACAGTGAGACAAGGAGTTCGTTCCTCTATGAATGGAAGAAAGGAAAACGAAACTGTGTGCCCTATGTTTACGCAAGTGAGTTCGAAAGAAGATAATTGTATCTCATTATCACAGTGGAAAAAAAAATGAAGAAATCATAAACATACCCGTGCAAAACCAAAATCTTGTATGTAGTTTATTGATTAAAATGATTTCGGAAGTAAACAAACATAACTCCTACAGGTCCAACCTAAAAATCACTTAATCATGGACAGTTACGAAAAATGGATTTTGCATACACCAGTAAAAATTCTTGCACTAGTAGCTTACAGAGTAAAAAAAATAATTAAAACTCTAGCACAGTTTAATTTCAAATAATACAAATCACATAATACTTCAAGTAATATCTGCCAACAGAACTAAGGCCTAGATACCATATTTATTCGATGGTGCGCTCAGATAAGTTTATCTAATCCAATTTGATATAAAATTCATTGACAGATCATGGTGATTTGCAATTAAACTCATTACAATCAATTTTATAAAAAATGTAACGGCCCTCTCTTACACCTAAGAAAAAGTGAACAACAAAAGGAAGAAAAAAAAAAATCGTTAAGAAATTAACATCAACACATGATCACAACAACGCCTAATTAGCAACATCATAAGTGAAATCAGTATCAGCTACTCATCATGGAAATCACTAAGGATGCATTCAACGCATCAACGAAGGATAGTGACACATAAACATAAGTAGCGTAGTGTATCAGCACATCATAATCATCTTGAAATGATTTACAGCACATACAATTAGATAATGATTATAAAATGACTACCCGCTCGACCTACCCTGCAAGGTTAGGACCTCTAGGACACATAAGCAACGCTCAAGCCTAGGTTCCAATTGATTTTAACCATTTAAGGTCTCACGGCTGGAGATTTTTCTAAGGAACAAGGAAGTGTCTACATCCCACTAACAAACAAGTCCAATCATCAACTAGATCCATCCTTCAATCCTATTCATCAATTAATCATGGCACAAGGGTAATCAATATCGTTGTCAATCATACAATAACAAGTAAATATTCGTTGTGTGCGAGATTAAATGATTCTAGAACAATCACATGTCAACTTAAGTAAAGTCGCAAGAGAAAGATAGTCACTAAATCAGTCATATATCTAATAAATTTATGATGCCAAATTGGTTGACATTTAAACTCAAGGTGTAAAAGAATAATGACGAAGCAATAACATGCCTTAAATTAAGGCACACAAGTACATTTTGTTACTAAACTAATCATGCATCACCATTATTGCTAGGTGCGCGGGTAATCAATCTAAATCATTTTACATCCATCGTTAATCAAATGCGCAAGCAATCCAATAATTTAATCACAACATAATCCATGGCGCAAGGTAAATTTATAACTCAATCATTCATCAATTATTAATTATTCATTTCACCATAGAAAACTATCAATTTATCTCATGGCGCAACCAAGCTATCTATTCAACCAATCCTACATCAATTTAAGGGAATAAATAATAAATTATACACATATTGTTATACATGAGCGTTGTTCATAACACATAATTCATCAACATTTATATCGTGGCACGCAAATGATTTATTTACTTAAGTAATCACCCCTCTACATTATTCAAGGCACACAAGAAATTTAATTGTTAAATTGATCACACATCAACATTAATCAAGGTGCTCATGTAATTAAATCACATCCAAACATTCAATACATCTCTTTTAATACATGGCGCAAAATAAGTATCAATTCCAAATTCACGTGCAAAGTAATTATGTTTTTCAATGAGGCTTACAATTTACATTGTAAAGTCCCCAAATTAGGTGTTATTAATCTACAATAGTCCTTCAACAATTTAATTCATACTCAAGTAAATTTGATACATCACCTATAATGCATGCGTGAATAGAATTCTTTCATTCATTTATAAACTGACCCCAAAATAAATCAAGCATTCAGTAGATCCTTTTATTGATAGGTCATAAATATCTAAAGTGCTCATTAAAATTAGCATTGAGATATAAAATGACACTTAACAACGAATATTAAACTTGAAGTCTTCTCGACATCATAAGGAAAACGATACATATAAAATTATGTGATCGCATTGAAAAAATATATTTTCCTTTGAATAATACTAACTAAAATTAAATGAAACTAAAGAACACTCTAATGTGAAAAGCATCTTCTAATAACGAAAAAAAAAGTGTACTAATAAGAAAAAGGCAGGGACTTAATAACTCAGAGACATGAAGGAAAAAGCAGAGTTGGTAAATTCCCCAACAATGCAGAGATAATGAGGAAAGTTTTGGGAAAAAATAGTTAGAAACACGTAGAGATAAAGAAGGTAAAAACTCATGTTGGTTCCCCCACAAGCTAGCACATGTTACACAAAAAAAAAATGCAAAGATGAAGATGGTAAAAATGCATGTTGGTTTCCCCCACATGATAGCACGTTTTATACATAAAAATGTAGAGATAAACATGGTATAACCGCATGTTGGTTTCCCCCATGGTCTAAGCATGCTTTTACACCAAAAACATAGAGGTAAGGAGGGTAAAAACTCTTTCTAGTTTACCCCATAGTATGAGCATGTTTTTACACCAAAAACACAAAGGTGAGGAGAGTAAAAGATCTTGCTAGTTTCCCCCTTAGTCTGAGCACATTTTTACACCAAAAAAGCAGAGGTAAGGAGGGTAAAAAATATTCGTAGCTTCCCCACATTTTTACACCAAAACCTCAGAGTTAATGAGGGTAAAAAATATTTCTATTTCCGCCCACAGTCTGAGCACGTTTTGACACCAAAAACCCAGAGGTAAGGAGGGTAAAATCTCTTGCTAGTTTCCCCCACAATCTGAGCACATTTTTACACCAAAAATGCATAGGTAAGGAGAGTAAAATCTCTTGTTGGTTTCCCCCACAGTCTAAGCACATTTTTACACCAAAAACACAGAGGTAAGGAGGGTAAAATATCTTTCTAGTTTCCCCCATAGTATGAGCACATTTTTACACCAAAAACATAGAGGTAAGGAGGGTAAAAACTCTTTATATTTTCCCCCACAATCTGAGCACGTTTTTACACCAAAAATGTGGAGGTAAGGAGGGTAAAAACTCTTGCTAGTTTCCCCCATATTATGAGCACATTTTTACACCAAAAACCCAAAGGTAAGGAGGTTAAAAAATCTTGACAGTTTCCCCCATAGTCTAAGCATGTTTTTACACCAAAAATGCAGAGGTGAGGGTAAAAACTCTTGCTAGGTTCCCCCACAGTCTGAGCACGTTTTTACACCAAAAATGCATAGGTAAGGAGAGTAAATTTCCTGGGCGTCCTTCAACAAAAAACGCAGAGGTGGAATGTGCATTGGCAGAGTAAAACTTCGTTGGAGAGTGAGAAAAAAGGTGGGTAAAGATCAGAATAATTTGTTATCAGTTCCAGATCAATTTTGGCTAGACGCAACCTCATTAGAGAAATATTTTGATTTGGAAAATATGTGTTATGGATAAGATAGTACAAACTTAGGATCAAATCAAAGGACAATGATCAAACATTCTATATGTAGACATTCAAGATTAGATTGAAATTAACCATGCAATGATCAAACATTTTGTATGTAGACATTCAAGCTCAGATTTGAAATTAACAATGGTTGTGGTCAAACATTTATATATGTACGCATTCAACTCAGATTTGAAATTAACAACGACTGTGGTAAAACATTTATATATGTATACATTTGAGCTCAGATATAAATTAAAAATGGTGGTGAAATTATTAGGAATTCGCCTCTAGAATTTATAAAAGCATCTAGGATCTTATCTCTTGATATTAATATCTCACACAGTTATGCAAGGTAAAAACAAAAACTAGATTATACAAATTAATCCAATGCAATTACAAATTTAAATAAATATACCATAACCAATGGAGAGAAGTCGATGATGATCTCCCACACTTGAGCTCCATCCCGCTCCCCGCCTGCTAACTATGAATACCTCACTGGTACCTCCCAACCAACGCTAGGGGTACTCTTCTTCACCTTTATCCCTCTGAGCCACAAAGGGGTCATGCACGAACAAAACCAAAAAACTATATATCCCAGCTCGTCGAACAAGGTCGAGCTACCACTCTCTCTTTTTCGAGCTGGGTATCCCAACTCTCACAAGAAAAATCAGTTAAAGAATCTCCAACAGCATAAATTTACGCATACTAGTCATGATCCATTCCTCCTTGTAGCCATTTCTTTTATAGAATTTTTCTCAGTGCCCACTTGCCAATTGCACATTAAAGATTTTTTTTAATTAATTAGAAATTACTCTCCCCCATACACTTGTCATCCGATCCCTTAGTTGCATAAAAAATTCACTATTTAATTTAATTAAATGTCAATTTCCCTCACCCATCCTAAAAGTGCTCCTAGAATCGCTCTTAGTTATCTCTTTATTCCCTCTTTTTCCTTTTTAATGGCTAATGCCTTTCTAAAACTTAGTTGTCCTTAATTTAGGAAAGTTATTTAGTTAGAATAGATTAGATTCATTTCTATGCTTCCACATTCCTTTTTATATTTATTTCCTTTCTTATCTTAGTTCCAATTGGTATTATTTTGCAAACATTTATATAATTAAATCTTTAGATACAAATTGTTACTCTTTAAATTCCTAACTTGATATTTCTTCATCCCCCATCATTTGTTAAATTTATAGTTTAAATTTTTGTCTTCTTACCCACTTTAGACTTAGGTTCAAATTTTTAAACTAAGCTTAGAATTTTTAAGGAGATTTTATAATTAATAAAAATTAGTCATTTAATAATTATTTTAAGTTCGACCATGTCAAAACAAATATTGTTTTCTAGGCACCTAGGTTCATTGAATCACCTTTATTAAATATCGTGACGTTCCCTTCAAGATGCACTCCATGCTCCAAGGGTGCCACTCGCCTTTATTCAAGTTTTAATTATCCGACATGCCCTTTAAGGTACACTATGTGCTCCAAGAGTGCCACTCACCTTTGACTGATTTTGGTAGTTTTTCAACCCTTGGAGTCAATACTCCATCAAGTGACCTTGTGAGAGACTAAGGGCCTCTAAGGAATAAGGACCCTGCCTTATTATGCGCCCCTTAGAATCTTTGTGAGTGAATTTTAGAGTCTGCCCTCACAACATCGTGGATATCTCAAATTAGGTAATCGCTAGCCTACAATTCGAGCCATGACGAGAGTGCTAGTAGGTTGTGGCAGGGTTGTTTCCACATCTCTCCCTCAATATTTGGTTGATGTGAATGGCCCATTTACTCCTTATGTGAGTCTGATTGGCAATAAATCGTCATTCTGCATCCATCAATTAAACATTGTCAACGATCCATAAACAACATCATAATATACCCGATCATATGTCACATATGAATAAATAGAAATACCCAAACCATATACATTCCTTTCCCTGACTCGATTCGGAGTCCAAGGAGGTCCATTGATGCCATTGGAATCCTCATTCTGTTGAGTGTCCTGCACACTTAGGAGAAACCTGTCAATATCACTTGTCAATACATGGATATCAAATAACATAACATCACAATCCAAAAACATCATCATCTAAATCCATAAGAAAAATAGATAAGCATATACAAAACCCGATCACTTGAACGCAACTGTCCTCGAGGATAAGTCAAATCATGTGTGCGAAAGAGAGGGATGTTACATACACCCCTTCTTGGCTTAAACTTCGTCCCGAAGTTTCACATTATATGTGTAGTAAATAAAGTATCTGACAAGATATAAATGTCTAACTATCAAACAAAAATGGAAATTGTTGGCACATATCATATGCGTCCTCCCAGGTAGCCAAGTGTGGACTATAATTTTCCCACTGAACCTTGACCTGATCGAATGTTTGATTTCGTAGTTCTCGAATACGATGGTCCAAAACGCTGATTGAATCCACTGTGAGTGAACCCTTGTCCAAAACCTACAAGGAACTCATGTCAATCACATGTGTAGGATCACTAACATAATGTCTCAAAATAGATACATGAAAATCATCATGCATATTCCTCAAAGAATTAGGTAAGGCTAGTCGATAGGCCATGGGCCATTTCTTTTTGTTGGGTATGTGTTATATTCTTTGCATGAGTAGTAGTGTTTGAGTGTCTGCATCGGGCGCACAGGGGGTTAGAGGGGGGGCGTCTGCACTGGGACGACATATTTCCAGGACGACATATTTCCGGGACGACATATTACCGGGACGACATATTTCCGGGACGACAAGTTTCCAGGACCACATGATATTTAGGTGGTTTTTTCGGCACATGGTTTTTTGCCAATGGTTTTCTATTTCCGGTTAAGGAATTAGGTTTTTGGACTAATCCAGGTCATTGGGTTAGGGTTTTGGATGTCGCTGGCT
>JZKD02S2229431.1:574470-587175 GCA_000966675.3 Picea glauca
TGGGTTTCCAGGTGAAAAATCTCTGTGTAATGTTTGTATTTTCCATTGTATCTTTTCTGTTCTTTTCTGAATATCAATTTGCAGTAGATATTGTACAAGGTTAGAATTTACACTTTTCCACGACTTTGAAAGGTCCCACAAACCTAGGAGATATTTTTTCACCCTTTCCAAACTTGATCGAACTCTTGTGCAGTTTCACCCACAAGAAGACTTGATAATGAATTTTATTTTTTACCTTGTGTACTTCACTTTTTATTAGGCATAACGAAGGGTCATTACATATGGTATGATATCGGGTCCAACCATGTGACTGTGGATCATCATGCCTTCCACTATATTTTACACTCGATTAATAACTTAGCACTAACTAAAAAAAAAGGTAACATGTCCATGTGATAATCATGGTTAGAGGACGCCGCAAAGTTTTACAATGTGGTGCTAGAGGAGGACATGTGACACCTCCAGTAGCACCCACGCCAGAGGGGTCCAACCCCAAGGACAAGAAAAATTCATTAGGCATGAGTAGATTGTTTTGCGGGATGTGGTTGGGTTGATGAGGTCTTTTCAAAGGATATTTGAGGCCTTGATTAACCATCTAGATAGAGATGAGGCTAGGGCACATGTACCCCCTGAGGTTCCACAACACACCCCAGCCGGTACTGGTAGTGTTCACCGAGAACTCGAGAAGGTCAAGTTTCCCAAGCTATTGGGTGCCACGGATGGTGCGATCACCAATGCATGGTTGGAGAACATGGCAATGTGCTTCACAGTTCACGACTACACCTCCAACATGAAGGTATGCATGAAATTATTTCAGCTGAAGGGGAGTTCTCTTCTATGGTTGAAGACGCTCCTGCCACAACTGAACATGGTCGTCGAAGACATGTCATGGGAACTATTCAAGGAGCGGTTCTGGGTGAGGTATTTGTCTGAGGAATTCATTGAGCACCAACTCAATGAAATTAATTCCCGATGACAAGGTGGTTTTACGGTGCCCGAGTATGAGGCATGTTCCATGGAGCTTCTTAGGTATGCTCCACATCTAAACAACAAGAAGCTCAAGGTCAATAAGTTCGTGTTCGGCCTTAACATTTGCATTCATGAAAAAGTGAGAATACTAATGCTTCAGACATTGCACGATGTTGTCCAGAAGGCCCTCATAGTTGAGGAAGAGTTTATTAGTGGGGGTCAAGGTAGGACTCTTGCAAGACCAACTGGAATAACAATGTCAGGTGCTCAACAGCATCAGATACCAGCCGAACGTACATTGAGGTATCAAGATACTTCATGAGGATCCACGTTCACAACTCCCCGATGACCGGATCTTTAGCAAGGAACTCCCTACAAAGGAACACCACATAAATAGCCACATCGTCAACAACAGCAGTTATTTAGGCTTGTTTAGGCCTGTTCAGGACGATTTTAGCTACGTGGAAATGGCTTCGGGAGCCAAGTTCAACGTTGGAGGAAGGGTTATGGAATATAGCCTCAACCTGGGATATTTTGTCATGAAGGCCAACCTGTACGTCATGATCTTAGGATCTTATGACTTCGTGATCGGTATGGACTGATTGGAATCACTTGATGTGGTACTCAACTGTAAGATAAAATAGTTGAGTTTGACCGATGATGAGGGACAAAGACAGGTGATTGTAGGAAGAAAATAGGGAGTTTCCCTAAGGTTGATTTCTTCCCTACATCTATGGAATATTATGTGCAATGGATGCAAGATATATGAAATCATATCGTTGAACGACAAGGGCATGGAAAAAGGATTATAAAACCTTCTGGTAGTACAATATTTTGTGGGCGTGTTCTGAGAAGAGTTACCAGGTTTGTCGCCTGAAGGAGAGATGGAATTTACCATCGACTTAAAACCTGAAATTGAATCGATAGCAAGAACGTTGTATCAGATGTCAACACCTGAGTTATAGGAGTTGAAAATGAAACTAAATGAGTTTTTGTACCTAGGTCTTATACATCTAAGTGTGTCACCTTGGCGTGTGCCTATTGTTTTCATATGGAAGAAGGATGGGTCATGGAAACTCTGCATTGACTACCATCAATTGAACAAGGCAATGATCAAGAACCAGTATCCATTGCCAAGAATAAAAAATTTGTTTGATAAAATGAAAGGCACGATGGTGTTATCAAGGATCGACTTGATATCAAGATATCACCAATTACAGATCAAATAGAACGACATTCCTAAGACTTCATTCAAGACGAGGTTCGGGCATTACGAGTTTATCTTTTTGTCGTTTGGACTGACAAATTCCCCAGGGGTATTCATGAGATTTATGAATGGGGTATTCCGTGAATACTTGGACAAGTTTGTTCAAGTATTCATTAAAGACATATTGATTTATTATAGGATGATGAAAGAACATGGTGAACATTTGTGCTTGGTACTACAATGTTTACGAGAAAACAAGTTATACAGGAAACTGTAGAAATGTTATTTTTATCAATCGAGGATTCATTATTTGGGGCATGATATCTCCGGCAAAACCATAATTGTGGATCCAATGAAGGTAGAGGCTACTATGGAATGGAATGCACTGACGAATGTACCAGAAGTATGTAGCTTCATGGTTTTTAGCTGGATATTATCGATGGTTCATCAAAGGTTTTTCGAAGATAGAAAATCCGATCACGGAATTGCAGAAGAAAAACAAGAAGTTTGTATGGACTGAGAAATGCATAGAAGCATTTCTAAGGATCAATTATTTGTTGACAACATCCCAGATACTAAAAATCCCCGACATGGACGAGGAATTCTTGGTATGCACAGATGCATTTGAGGAAGGCTTAGGTGGAGTCTTGATGCAATACGGTCAAGTGATCACTTAAATCTCAAGGAAGTTAAGAAAGCATGAGGAAAACTACATGGCGCAAAATTTAGAGTTGTTGACCATTTTGTATGCCTTGAGAGTATGGAGGCACTACCTGATTGAACAAAAATTCTAACTAAAAACCAACCATTGTGCTCTGTAGCACATCTTTACACAAAGTGACTTGAACACGGGACAAAGGCGTTGGTAATAATTTCTTAGCAAGTACGCGTTTGAGACTACCTACATAAAAGAAATAGTGAATAGAGTGGCAGATGCATTGATTCAAAGACCACACATATTTTTAGTGATACCTCTTCAAAAAAATCTTCGAGAAAATATTCTAACTTTATAGTGCGACGATGAGTTGTATAAAGAGGATAAGGAAAATATCAGCCAAGACATCATGTTGGTACCAAAGTTTGAGGGATTTACATTTGATAACGACGGTTTAATGAGGTATAATAATCAGATTTATGTACCACCTAATGACGAATTGAGAATAATAATCTTAAACAAAGTTCATAGAGCAGTTTACATGGCTCATCCAGGAGTCATGGAGATGAGGGAAGAACTTAAGCCCTTATTCTTCTGGAAATGAATGAAGGCAGACATCATCAACTACATGGCGAGATGTCTAGAATTTCATCAGGTGAAGGTTGAATATAGACATCTAGTAGGATTACTACATCCACAAACTATTCCATAATTGAAATGGGATGTCATTTCTATGGACTTCATTGTTGAAATGTCACTGACGGCAAGGAGGAACAAGTCAATTTTCGTGGTAGTTGACACTCTGACGAATAGTGAACATTTTATCCTTGTGCGTATGACGTATCAGGCACCAGAAATAGCTATATTTTTCATCAGTGAGATTGCATGGCGTGCCTAAGAGGATCATATACGATCAAGGATTGATGTTTATAGGACAATTTTGGACTAGTTTCCAAGGGGCCTTGGGAACCCAACTTAACTTTAGTACAACATATCACCCAGAGACAGACAAGAAGACAGAAATAACAAACCAAATCTTATAATATATGTTGTGTATGTACGTGATGGACCAACAAAATCATTGGGAGGAGTTCTTTCCACTGGTAGAGTTTGCATACAACAACAGATATCAAAGCACCCTTAAGATGGCTCCATTTGTATTTCTTTACGGTCAACATGATCACCAATTTAGCAATCTAATTGTTAAATTGATTACAGATCAGCATTAATCAAGGCACTCATATAATCAAATCACATCCAAACATTTAATACATCTTCTTTTAATACATGGCGCAAAATAAGTATCAATTCCAAATTCCTGCGCAAAGTAATTATGTTTTTCAATGAGGCTTACAATTTACATTGTAAAGTCCCCAACTTAGGTGTTATTAATATATAGTAGTCCTTCAACAATTTAATTCATACTCAAGTAAATTCGATACATCACCTATAATGCATGCGCAAATAGAATTATTTCATTCATTTATATACTGATCCCAAAATAAATCAAGCATTCAGTAGAGCCTTTTATTGACCATTCATAGACATCTAAAGTGTTCATTAAAATTAACACTGAGATATAAAATGACACTTAAAAATGAATATTAAACTTGAAGTCTCATCGACATCATAAGGAAAATGATACATATAAAACTATGTGATTGCATTGAAAGAAGATATCTGCCTTTGAATATTACTAACTAAAATTAAATGAAACTAAAGGACACTCCAATGTGCAGGGAATCTTCTAATAATGGGAAAAAAAAGTGTAGGAATAAGAAAAAGGCAGGGACTTAATAACTCAGAGACATGAAGTAAATCGCAAAGTTGGTAAATTCCTCAAAAATGCAGAGATAATGAGGAAAGTTCTCGGAAAAAATAGTGAGAAACATGTAGAGATAAAGAAGGTAAAAACTCATGCTAGTTCACCCACAAGCTAGCACATTTTACACAGATAAAAAAAAAAAAAAAGAGATGAAGATGGTGAAAATGCATGTTGGTTTCCCCCACAAGATAGCATGTTTTACAAATAAAAATGCATCGATAAACATGGTATAACAACATGTTAGTTTCCCCTATAGTCTGAGCACATTTTTACACAAAAAAACACAGAGGTAAGGAGGGTATAAACTCTTGCTAGTTTCCCCCATAGTCTGAGAACGTTTTTACACCAAAAACATAGAGGTAAGGAGGGTAAAAACTCTTGCTAGTTTCCCCCACAGTATGAGCACGATATTACACCAAAAACGTAGAGGTAACGAGGGTAAAACACTTTCTAGTTTCCCACGTTTTAACACCAAAAACATAGAGGTAAGGAGGTTAAAAACTCTTGCTAGTTTTCCCCACAGTATGAGCATGTTTTTACACCAAAAATGTAGAGGTAAGGAGGGTAAAAGATTTTTCTAGTTTCCCCCATAGTCTGAGCATGTTTTTACACCAAAAATGCAGAGGTAAGGAGGGTAAAAAATCTTGCTAGTTTCCCCCACAGTATGAGCATGTTTTTACACCAAAAACGCAGAGGTAAAGAGGGTAAAATTTCTTTTTGGTTTCCCCCATAGTCTAAGCACGTTTTTACACCAAAAATGTAGAGGTGAGGAGGGTAAAAAATCTTTCTAGTTTCCACCACAGTCTGAGCGTGTTTTTACACCAAAAAACGTGGAGGTAAGGAGGGTAAAAACTCTTGCTAGTTTCCCCCACAGTCTAAGAACATTTTTACACCAAAAACACAGAGGTAAGGAGGGTAAAAACTCTTTCTATTTTCCCCCATATTCTGAGCACGTTTTTACACCAGAAACATAGAGGTAAAGAGAGTAAAACATCTTGCTAGTTTCCCCCATAGTCTAAGCACGTTTTTAAACCAAAACCGCAGAGGTGAGGGTAAATTTCTTGGAAATCCTTCAAAAAGAACGCAAAGGTGGAATGTGCATTGGAAGAGTAAAACTTCATTGGAGAGTGAGAAAAAAGGTGGGTAAATATTAGAATAATTTTTTATCAATTTCAGATCAATTTTGGCTGGCAGCGACCTCGTTAGAGAAAAATTTCTATTTGGAAAAAATGTGTTATGAATCAGATAGTACAAAATCAGGTTCAAATTAAAGGGCAGTGATTAAACATTCTGTATGTAGACATTCAAGCTCAGAATGAAATTAACCAGGTGATGATCAAACATTATGTATGTAGACATTCAAGCTCAGATTTGAAATTAACAATGGCGGTGGTCAAACATTTATATATGTACACATTCAACTCGTATTTGAAATTAACAACGACGGTTGTCAAACATTTATATATGTATAAATTTGAGCTCATATTTACATTAAAAATGGTGATGAAATTATTAGGAATTTTCCTCTAGCATTTATAAAAGCATCTGGGAGCTTATCTCTTTATATTAATATCTCACACAGTTACGCAAGGTAAAAAAAAAAACTAGATTATACAAATTAATCCAATGTGATTACAAATTTAAATAAAAAAATCGTAACCGAAGGCAAGAAATCAATGATGATCTCTCATGCTTTCACTCTGTCCTTCTCCCCGCTTGCTAACCATGAAGACCTAGGGGTACTATTTTCTCCCCTTAGCCCCCCAAGACGCAAAGAGGCCATGCACAAAAAGAACCAGAAAATTCTAGCTCCCAGATCGCCTCTCAAGGTCGAGCTACCACTCTCTCTTTTTTGATCTGGGTATCCCAACTCTCACAAGAAAAATCAGTCAAAGAAACTCTGACATCATAACTTTACGCATACCATTCATGATCCATTCCTCCCCGTAGCCATTTCTTTTACAGAATTTTTCTTAGTGTCCACTTGTCAATTGCACATTAAATTATTTTTTTTTAAATTAATTAGGAATTACTCTCCTCGTACACTTGTCACGCGATCCCTTAGTTTCACCAAAAATTCACTATTTAATTTAATTAAATGTCAATTTCTCTCACCCATCCTAAAAGCGCTCCTAAAATCAATCCTAGTTGTCCTTGTATTCCCTCTATTTCCTTTTTAATGATTGACGTCTTTCTAAAACTTAGTTGTGTTTAATTTAGGAAATTTCTTTAGTTAGACTAGATTAGATTTATTTCTATGCTTCCACATTCTTTTTTATATTTATTTCCTTTCTTATATTAGTTCCAATTGGTATTCTTTTGCAAAAATTTATATAAATAAATATTTAGACACAAATTTTTACTTTTTCAATTCCTAACTTGATTTTTCTTCATCCCCCATCATTTGTTAAATTTATAGTTTAAATATTTTTCTTCTTACTTACTTTAGACTTAGGTTCAAATTTTTAAACTAGGCTTCGAATTTTTAAGGAGTTTTTATAATTAATAAAAATTAGTCATTTAATAATTATTTTAAGTCCGACCATGTCAAAACAAATATTGTTTTCTAGGCACCTAGGTTCATTGACTCACCTTTATTAAAGATTGGGATGTTCCCTTCAATATGCACTATGTTCTCCAAGGGTGCCACTCGCCTTTATTCAAGTTTTAATTATGCGATGCTCCCTTCAAGACGCACTATGTGCTCCAAGGGTGCCACTTACCTTTGACTGATTTTAGTAGTTGTACAACCCTTGGAGTCAATACTCCATAAAGAGACCTTGTGAGATACTAAGGGCCTCTAAGGAATAAGGACCATGCCTTATTGTGTTCCCCTTAGAATTTTCATGACTGACTGTCTCAGTCTATCCTCACGACATCGTGGATCTCTTGAACTAGGTAATCGCTAACCTACAATTTGAGCCATGGTGGGAGTGCTAGTAGGTTTTGGAAGGTCTGCTTCCACACCTCTCCCTCAATATTTGGTTGATTTGCATGGCCCCTTTACTCCTTATGTGAGTCTAATTAGCAAGAAATCATCATCCTGCACCCATCAACGAAACACTATCAATGATCCACAAACAACATCATAATATACCTGATCATATGTCACATATGCATAAATAGAAATACCCAAACCATATACAGTCCACTCTCTAACTCAATCTGAAGTCCAAGGAGATCCATTGATTCCATTGGCATCCTTAGTCTGTCGAGTGTCCTACACACTCAAGAGAAACTCGTCAATAGCACATGTCTATACATGGATTACAAATAACATAACATCATAATACAAAAACATCATCATCTAAATCCATAAGAGAAACAGACAACCATATACAAAACCATATCACTTGCACACAAGTGTCCTCAAGGATAATCCAAATAATGTGTGCGCAAGAGCATGATGTTACAAAAAATTACTTATCTAAAACAGATTATTGTAACCGACGACGTAGGAATGGATATGTTCTTTTGCACTGACGCTCTTTCTAAACTCCCACTCGCTAATCTTTGAGGCTTCACGAGTACCTCCCAGCCAATTCTAGGGGTACTCTTCTTCCCCATTATCCCCCCGAGACACAAAAGGGCCACGCACACACACAACCAGAAATCCTTTAGTTCCTAGCTCGCCTCGCAAGGTAGAGCCACCACTCCCTCTCAAGCTAGGTATCCCAACTCTCATAAGTAAAACCAGTCAAAAATTTTGTAGTATAACCTTACTCATGACCAGTCTAATCTATCTCTCAACTCATCCATTTTTTTTATAGAATTTTCCCACACTTGCATAATTAATTCACTTTTCAATTAAAATAATTTAGAATTATCTCCCCCATACACTTGTCACCCTTTCCCCAATCTACACAATTAAATCCACAATTGATTTTAATAAAAAATAATTTCCCTCACCCATCCTAAAAGCGCTCCTATAATCATTCCTAGTTGTCCCTTTATTCCATTTATTTCCTATTAATGACTGACGCCTTTCTAAAACTGAGTTGAGTTAAAATAGGAATCTTATCCTAGTTATACTATTGTTAACTAGACTCTAGATTCATTTCTATGTGTACCCATTCCTTTATCTTTATTCCATTTTTACTTTAATTCCAATTTGGTAACTACTTGCACAAATGTGTATTAAATAACTCTTTAGATTTATTTTATTTTCATTGATTTCTTACTTGATTTATTTTATTTTCATTGATTTCTTACTTGACTTATTTCATCCCCTCATTATTTAATTTATAAAATTAGTTTTTAGTCTTCTCACTAACTTAGACTTAGGCTTAGTTAAATTTTTATTTGCAAAATCTTAGACCCTTAGGGATTATGATTAATAAATTCATTATTTAATTAATTAATTAATCAATTAATTAATTCGACAGTGCTTAAGATTTTACAAGGTTTAACATTCGCTCAAAGTTTTCTAGGCCACCTAGATTCATTGACTCAGTTTTTTTTAATTCTACAGTGTTCCCTTCAAGACGTACTCTGTGCTCCAAGGGTGCCACTTTCCTTTGATTCAAATTTGTAATTACATGACGTGCCCTTCAAGACTCACTCAGTGATCCAAGGATGCAACTCGTCTTTGACTAGTTTTGGTAGTTGTCCAACCCCTGGAGTCAACACTCTATTTGAGTGAATTGTGAGAGACTAAGGGCTTATAAGGAATAAGGACCTTGCCTTATTGCATGCCCCTTAGAATATTCGTGAGCAAATGTCTCAGTCTTCCCTCACGGAATTGTGGACCTCTCGAACTGGGTAATCATTAACATACAATTTGAGCCATGGATGGAGTTCTAGTAGGTTGTAACAAGGATGCTTCCACACCTCTCCCTCAATATTTGGTTCCTTTGCATGGCTCATTTACTCCTTATGTGAGTAATATTATCAAGAAATCATCATCCTACATCCATCAATGAAACACTTTCAATGATGCATAAACACCATCATAATATAATCGATCATATGTCACATATGCATAAATGAAATACTCAAACCAATACAATCCACTCTCTAACTCAATCTGGAGTCCAAGGAGGTCTAGTTATTCCATCGACGTCCTCAATCTATCAAGTGTCCTGCACACTCATGGGAAACTCATCAATAGCATATGTCAATACATAGATATCAAACAACATAAATCATAATCCACCAACATCATCATAAGAATCCATAAGTGAAACAGATAACCATATACTATAACCAGATCACTTGCACGCAAGTGTCCTCCAAGAATAAGTCAATATCATGTGCTCACAACAGCGGGATGTTACATACACCCTCTCTTGTTCTAAACTTCGTCCAGAAGTTGTACAGTATATAAATGCAGTAAATAAAGAATATGACAAGATCTATATGTCTAACTATCAAATAAATATGGAAAATGTTGGCACATATCATATTCATCCTCCCAGGTAGCCGAGTGTGGAATATAATTGTCCCATTGGACCTTGACCTGATCGACTATTCAATGTCATAGTTGTCGAATGCGATGGTCCAGAATGCGGATTGGCTCCGCCGTGAGTGCACTCTCGTCTGACACCTACAAGGAACTCATGTCAATCACATGTGTAGGATCACTAACATAATGTCTCAAAACAGATACATGAAAAACATCATTCATATGCCTCAAAGAATCAAGCAAGGTTGTTTGATAGGCCATGGCCCCCTTCCTTTCCACAACTTTGAAGGGTCCTACAAACCTAGGAGAGATTTTATCACCCTTTCCAAACTTGATCGAACACTTATACGGTTTCACCTGCAATAAAACTCAATTGCCAACTTCATAACTATGGTCAACGCGATGTGCATCGACATAACTTTTATGTCGATCTTTTTCTTCTTTAATCCTTTGTCTTTTCATTTTCATTTCTTCTTCCATTTCTTGGATCGCTTCTGGTCCTACCAGGACCCTATCCTCAATTCTATCCCAACTCAATGGCGTTCAACATGGTCGCTCGTAAAGAAACTCAAATGGTGTCATCTTAATGTTGCTTTGATAGTTTTTGTTTTACGCAAACTCTACCAGTGGAAAGAACTTTTCCCAACACTTTTGTTGGTCCATCACGTACATACACAATATATCTTCCAAAATTTGGTTCATTCTTTATGTCTGCCTTTCTATCTATAAGTGATACATTGTACTAAAATTAAGTTGGGTTCCCAAGGCCTCTTGGAAATTAGTCCAAAATCTTCTAATAAACATTGATCCTCGATCGTATATGATACTTTTAGGCATGCCATGAAATCTCACAATATTGCTGAAAAAAAATCTAACTATTTTTGGTGCCTGCTACGTCATACACACATGAATAAAATGTGCACTCTTCGTCATAGTTCAACTACCAAGAAAATCGATTCATGCCTCCTTGCCATCTGCAACAATCCCACAATAAAGTCCATCGAAATGACCTCCCATTTCAATTACGATATAGTGTGTGGCTATATTAATCATGTCGAATGTCTATGTTCAGCCTTCACTTGTTGACATTCTAGACACCTCACCACGTAGTTAACTGCGTTCTCCTTCATTCCTTTCCAGAAGAATAAGGGCTTAAGTTCTGCCCTCATATTCGTGACTCTTGGATGAGCCATGTACACTACTCTATGAACTTCGTTTAAGATCAAACTTCTCAATTCTTCATTAGGTAGTACGTAAATACAGTTATTATACCTCATCAATTCGTCATTTTCCAATGCATATCCTTCAAACTTTGGTACCAGCATGGTGTCTTGTCCAATATTTTCCTTGACCTCTTTATACTAGTCACCGTCTCACTGTAGTTTTATAATTGTTTCTCAAAGATTCATCTAAAGAGGTATCACCGAAAATATGCGTGGTCTCCAACTCAACGCATTTGCCACTTTTTTAATTGTTCCTTTAATGTAAGTAATCTCAAACTCGTATTCACTAAGCAGTTTTGACCAATGTATTTGTCACGCATTCAAGTCACTTTGCGTAAAAATGTTCTACAAACCATAGTGGTTGATTTTTAATTAGAATTTCCATCCAATCAGGTAGTGTCTCCACACTCTTAGAGCATACACAATGGCCAATAAATCCAAATAATGTATCACGTAGTTCTCCTCATGCTTTCTTAATTTCCTTGATATGTAAGCGATCACTCGACCGTCTTGCATCAAGACTCTACCTAAGCCTTCCTTGGATGCGTCTGTGCATACCAAGAATTCCTCATCCATGTCGGGGACTTTTAGTATCGGTGTTGTCGTCAACAACTCCTTGATCCTTCAAAATTCTTCTGGGAATTTCTAGGTCGAAAAAAACTTCTTGTTTTTCTTCTATAATTCTGTGATCGGATTTTCTATCTTCGAAAAACCTTCGACGAACGGTCGATAATATCCTTCTAAACCCATAAATCTATGTACTTATGGTATATTCGTCAGTGCAGGATATTCCATAATAGTCTCTACTTTGTTGGATCCATAATGATGCCTTCTTCAGAGATAACATGCCCTAAGTAAAGAATCCTCGATTGACAAAAAGAGCATTTTGACAGTTTCCCATATAAATTGTGTTCTCGTAAACACTGTAGTACCAAGCACAAATGTTCATCATGTTCTTCCATCGCCCGAGAATATATCAATATATCATCAATGAATACTTGAACAAACTTTTCCAAGTATTCATAGAACACCCCATTCATCAAGCTCGTGAATACCCCTGGGGTGTTTGTCAGTCCAAACGGTAAAATGGTAAAATCGTATTGTTCAAACCTCGTCTTGAATGTGGTATTAGGAATGTCTTCCTCTTTGATCTGTAACTGGTGATATCCTGATCTCAAGTCAATCTTCAAAAACACAGTCACGCCCTTAATTTTTCCATCTATTCTTGGCAATGGATATTGGTTATTGATCGTTGCCTTGTTCAATTGACGGTAGTCAATACAGAGTCTCCACAACCCATCCTTCTTTCTTGTGAATATAACACTACTACATATTGTAAAAATTCCGACGTTTTATTTGCGGCGTTATGGACAAAATTGTCCATATTGTCGCAAAATAGAGGAAATTTATAAAAAAAAAAAA
>JZKD02S2229431.1:591440-615567 GCA_000966675.3 Picea glauca
GGAGGCATTAGAGCCTATCCCCCCTTAATGACAACTTCCTGAACTCCTAACATAGATCGAAGTTTGGAAAAATTCACTTCTGTAAGAGACTTTGTGAAAATGTCTACAACTTGATATTATGTAGGGAAAAAGAACACTTCAATATATTGATCATGAACGAGCTTTCTTATGAAGTTCATGTGTATCTAAATGTTCTTGTTGCACTAATGTTGAACTGGGTATTTGGTGAGCTTGATGGCACTCTGATTGTCGCACCAAAGGCTGGTTGGATGTTGTTGCTGAAATCCAAACTCTGAAAGGATTTGTCGAAGCCACAAGGATTCCTAACTTGCATTTACTGTAGCTTGGTACTCTGCTTCTTGTTGGGTTCCTATAATCATATGTTATTTTTTACTACAATTATATGTTTGTCATTGGTCTCATGATGAAGACATCTGGTTTTCCGACCTCCGTTGATTTCACTTCTCCCTTCATCCATTTTGCCTGATCCTCCATCAACCTGCTGCATCATTCATCCACCTCTATGCCACTCACTCCCTTGTACTTTTGTCCCATTGAGTACGTCTCACCCACCACTCATCCCTGCATAAACCAAACTTAGAATAAACAAAAAAACATTAGATTAATAAAATTAGATTAGACTTATTAATAATAAATTAATTATTAATTAATTAATAGTTAGTTGTTTAAGTTAGTAGTTAGGTTAGTGTTTGATTAATTTAAAAACAAATTAAAAAACAATATAAAAATATATAAAACAAAATATAAATATTAAATAAAACATATAACAAAAATAAAACAATAATAAAACATATAACAAAAATAAAACAATAATAAAAAAAAACATAACATATAATAAAATATAAATAAAAACAAATTACAACATAACATAACATAAACAAGAAATAATAAACAAATAAAATAAAAGAAAAAAAACAATATTAAATAACATAAAAACTAAAAATTAAACTATCCTAAAGTTTACTACCCACTCACGCATGCATCCCGTACAACTCGGACCCCCCCCCCTTACATCCCATCAACACCTTGGTGGTCCGAGTTGGTGGTATTGGGAGGGATAAGTGTCACCTCCTAGTGAATTCAGACTTACCACCTCAAGGGGGTCCGACCAAAACCACCCTACCCTCCAAAACCGCCTTTCCGAAAAGTGAAAAAATCGCATTTTTGTCGGTTCGACTAGTCTTTTTCCGAGGGTGATTCCGAGCAAACAAAGACGTATTTTAAAAAATTGAGAGACATTTTTGTTCATAATGGGTTGAATAACAAAAAAATCTTCCATATTTTTCACAGGTGCCACCAGTTGGGATAATTGAAGCCATCTTTCAGCCTCATTTTTCATATTTTTGGTTTTTTCTGTTTCAGTCCTGATTTTGCGTTAGCTGTTTCGATGATATGGAGATGAAATTGGAGAAACCGGATGAGTTTTTTGCTCCATAAAAATTCTTATACAATAAAATCCTTCATTTTTTACATAGGTGTCACTGTTGAAGAGAAACATATGTCTGATTTGACCCCTTTTTGCAGCAATTCTGCCCATCTTTCATGGAAGACAGTTCCAATTTTTTGGGGATTTGTTGTTATTTTTAGCCTAGTTGGTTGAATTCGAACTCCTAAGCCTAGGGAGATTCCATTCCATATATTGTAATAAATCAAATGCACAATGGTTGATTTTTGAGCTCTTGATTCATGCCCCACAGGGGATACTTTGTAATTTTCCAAATGACTTTCCAGAAATAAAAATTGTATCTGCGGGATTCTTGTGTTAGACTCCATGGTGATGTTTTTCCTCTCTGGGTAACTGTTTTCTTACTCTGTTAATCCATCCATGTTTTTCCCTGATCTAATCATTAAAAGAAATATTAAGAACATAAAAAAAATTTGCACTATGTTTCTAGTCTTTTAATGATCTGCATGTTTTCATCTGAAGTTGAGCATATGAATTCTTAGTTTCTCCTATACTTGATGGAATTTCCCTTCTATTCCTCTCCTTCAATTTCATTTGATTCAATTTGATCCAGAAATATTTCTATCCTACCCTCTGGAGACAATCTAATACGTCTGAGATAGATCCATTTTTGGAAAAAGGTAGACCCCATGGCCCAATGTAAATTCGAGTTTTCAATCTCCCAAACATACCAAATCCATAAACAAACCCATGTACAGTATATATAGTCTAATATCCAATATAAACAAAGTTAAATCAGATAGAGAGATCCCTCTCTGAGTCTTGGGGGGATATATCCTTGACTCAAAGTGGTTTTGTGGCTACCCATGTTGATTTCCTCCTCAGCCTGGGAAATTACAGGGTGTTAACATAATGGCGACCATACTGGGGACTTTCCCTAGTAGTGCACTTCAAGTTCCAGATCTGATCACTGATGGTGGACAGTGAGAAGACACAAGAAGGCTAAAAATTGTCACCTGGCGACTCCAATCAGCTCCAGAACAATGCCAACTCAAAGACTCCACTGGAGGAAGAACCTGAAGCATGACCAAGCAATCTGGAAAGAGAAGGTATTCAAGATCAAATTGTATTCAAGACATTTTTGGTTTTATCTATAATTATGTCCTATGTTTTTCAAATCCGAATCAAGATTATATTGTTGAAGTTTATATTGATCATCTGCAAATTGATGAGCCTCAAGAAATTAAGCCCCAAGTTGTAGATCATGTACATACTCATATACCTGTGCACATCCCAGATCTTTGTGAGACATAAGCTTTGTGTTTTATCTCCTACTCTTGCTAAAAATCCACATGGTTATAAGCCCCATGCTTTACCTCCTGTACCTGCAAAAATCAAAGACAGATACAAGCCCCTCGATTTTCCTCCTATTCTCCATGATCTCGTTGCCAATTACATCAATAATCTGCCCATGTTTGATGGGGGAAATGTGAATATCACTGCTGAAAATCATATCCAAAGTCTTGAGGATTTTCTTGATCTATTTGAGGTGGAAGATGATGATGTATGCATCAGAATGTTTTCCCTATCATTGCAAGGTAAATTTAAAAATTGGTTTAAGAGTCTTCTAGCTGCAAGCATTAGCAATTTCCATCAATTCATGCAAGTTTTCCTAGATTGATGGGTGATCATGAGAAATGTCTTTCTCATCTTAGAAGAGTATGACCATTTGAAAAGGAAGCCAGGGGAAACAGTACAACAGTTTTCAAAAAGGTTTAATAAGGTATATCATGCAATGCCTATTGATATAAGGCCACCCCTAGGATTATCCCTTTTTCATTACCCAGATTCCTTTGATCCTGAGATGGCATTCCAATTAAGAGAAAGGAACACTGCAACCCTTGAATAAATGCAAAAGATTGCAGTTGATGTGGAAGCTAACTTGTTGAAGATAAAGGCAAAGTTAAAGGTAGAAGAGAAAAATAGAATGGAAAAAGAACATTTGGTATCTTCAAAAATGAAACTAGATATTCTGACCAACACAGTCAACGAGATGATGCAGAGGATCAGTAGAAAAGATGAGCTTGTTGTTCAAATACCACATGTGCCAATAGTTCCAGAACAGACAAGGATCAATGTCCCCAAACACTTTTCATTTCATCCTTGGTACCATGGTTTGGATAATGATTCTTTCATGTATTCAATTCACAATGTATTCAAATATGAAGCTCCATATCAACTTGCAGAGGAACAACCAACTAATATGATGTGGATGTTTGATGAATTTTCTTACCTGGATAATCTACCCAAGTATGATCGGTATGATGATAATTATGTGGATGAAAAATATGTTGATTGTTCAAAGTAATAAGAAGCATGTCATTGGCATGAAGAAGATCAGTTACATCTCAGATACGACAATCAACCTTTGCACAACAATCATGACAGTGATGAGGAAAATGCAGAAAATTTCAATGTAAGGGGAAAATCTTTGCCCTTATTTTTCTCTTCTTTTCAATTTTTGAGAGAAAATTGTAAGAAAGTTGTCAATAGTAGGGAGGTAGAATGTTCTGATCAATCAGTTGAATATGCCATTGATGATACGGAGGTTGTTCTAAACCCAAAATTGCATCCCTTGACCTACATTGATTTTCAAATTCCAGATGAAAGCTTAGAGCCTGAGACGAATTATGAGTTAATCCAAAATAACTCTGTACCATTAAGATTTAATTCATTTCAGTTTTTGAAAAAGAATATTGAGTATGTGCTAAAGAATAAACACACAGAAAATCAAGAAGTTTTAGTGGAACCAATGTAGTAGTCATCTCAATTTCTACAGGATCCAATATCTGATGTGTTGGATGACTTGTGTTGTCAAAGTCATTTTCCATCATCTAGATATCGGCTAAAAATATGTTATGATATTGACATGATCAGGTAGTCAACTTCATTTTCTTTTTCAGCAGGAATGTCATTACAAATCCCATCATAATTTTTGCATCCATATCAGGAATTTTTTTAGGGTCTAGACAGCATAAATATAGTACCAAATCATGAGGATAAATTGGTTGAATTTGAATATCAGGAAATGGATCAGGTCTATCTTGATCCTATGGCTATCTATATGGAGAAATCCATCACTGCAGAGCCCCAATCCATTTCCATCATTTCTTTTGTTTTTCAGATTTACCAAGTTCTCTGTGGTAAAGACCAGGCTGAAATTACTCTCAAGTACCCTCAATAGATTTAGTTTTGAGTTTTGTGAAAAATAGTGAAGGAGTTAAGGTATTATATCCAATTTTTGAATGGTTATATTGGATATTTCACATTGATTAAAACCAAGCATTCAATGTTAGAATAGGATTGTACATAAATAATCTTACTAGGTAAGAATCATTTCAGCAGTCAGTTTTGGAGTGTGAAAATAAGCTCCGGATTGTGAGCACTTTTCCAACCTTTTTGTCAGTTCAGTTCAGATTTTGGTATGCAGACCAATTTTCTGCTTAAGGTCAATCACTGAGGATCAGAACAGATGTAGGTTGCAGAATAAAGTTTTTGGGATCAGCCCAACAGATAAGGCACTGGTCTACATGTTCAGAGTTTTATGGTTCTTGACACCTCTCAAAAGAGTTGCCATCCCCAAGTGGAGCCTATGTTGGGGTCCTATAATCATAGGTTATTTGTTTCTACAATTATCGATTTGGCATTGGTCTCGTGATGAAGACATTCAGTTTGTCGACCTTGGCTGATTTCACTTCTCCCTTCATCCATTTTGCCCGATCCTCCATCACCCTATTGTGTCATTCATCAACCTCTGCGACACTCACTCCCTTGTCCTTTTGTCCCATTGAGTACATCTCACCCGCCACTCATCCCTAAATAAACCAAACTTAGGATAAACAAAAAAATGTTAGATTAATAAAATAAGATTAGACTTATTAATTATTAATTATTTAATAGTTAATTTTTTAAGTTAGTAATTAGGTTAGTGTTTGATTAATTTAAAAAAAAAACAATATAAAAATATATAAAAAAAAATACAAATATTAAATAAAACATATAACAATAATAATAAAATAAAACATAAAATATAATAAAATATAAATAAAAACAAATTACAACATAACATAAACACAGAATAATAAACAAATAAAAGAAAAGAAAAAAAACAATATTAAAAAACATAAAAACTAAAAATTAAACTATCGTAAAGTTTACTACCCACTCACGCATGCATCTCGTACAACTCGGACCTCCCCCCCCCTCCTCATGTCCCATCAACACCTTGGGGGTCCGAGTTGGTGGTATTAGGAGGGACAAGTGTCATCTCCTAGTGAAATCATACCCCCCTTCCCAATAGTACTTACCACCTCAGGGGGGGTCCAACCAAAACCACTCTGCCCTCCAAAGCCGCCCTTCTGAAAAGTGAAAAAATCGCATTTTTGCGAGTTCGACCAGTCTTTTTCTGAGGATGATTCCAGGAAAAAGGAGATGGATTTTCAAAAATAGAGAGAGGTTTTTTTTCAGCACAGGCTGAATAATAAAAACCTATTCCATATTTTTCACAGGTGCCACCAGTTGCAATAATCGAAGCCATCTTTCAACCTCATTTTTCATATTTTCAGTTTTTTATGTTTCAGTTCTAATTTTGCGGGAGCTGTTTCGGTGAGATGGAGATGAAATTGGAGATATCGAAGGAGGTTGTTTCTCCATAAAAACTCATATACAATAAATGAATTCATTTTTTAGACAGGTGTCACCTTTGAAGAGAAACAGATGTTTGATTTGACCTCATTTTTGCAGCAGTTTGGCCCGCCTTTCATGCCGGACAGTTCCAGATTTTTGGGGATTGATTGTTATTTTTGGCCGAGGTGGTTGAATTAAACCTCCTGATCCTGGGGAGAGTCTTTTCCATATATTTTAATAAATCAAATTCACAATGGTTGATTGTTGAGCTCTTGATTCATGCCCCACAGGGGATACTTTGTAATTTTCCAGATGACTTTCCAGAAATAAAAATTGTATCTGCAGGATTCTTGTGTTAGACTCCCTGGTGATGTTTTTCCTCTCTCGGTAACTGTTTTCTTACTCTGTTAATCCACCCATGTTTTTCCCTGATCTAATCATTAAAAGAAATATTAAGAACATAATTTGTTTTTGCACTCTATTTTTGGTCTTTTAATGACCTGCATGTTTTCATTTAAAGTTGAGCATAGGAATTCTTAGTTGCTCCTCTTCTTGATGGAATTTCCCTTCTCTTAATCTCCTTCACTTTCATTTGATTCAATTTGATCCAACATTATTTCTATCCTGCCCTGTGGAAACAATCTAATACGTCTGAAATAGATCCATTTTTGGAAAAGGTAGACCCCATGGCCCAATGTAAATTCGAGTTTTGAATCTCCCAAACATACCAAATCCATAAAAAAACCCATGTACAGTATATCTATCATAATATCCAATATAAACAAAGTTAAATCATATAGAGAGATCCCTCTCTGAGTCTTGGGGGGCTAGATCCTTGACTCAAAGCAGTTTTGTGGTTACCCCTGTCGATTTCCTCCTCAGCCTGGGAAATTCCAGGGTGTTAACACTTATGATGAAGAAAGTGCAATTGCCTGTTGTTTCTTACAAATCCAATTGACAGGTCCTAAACCAAGGCTGAAAAAATAACCTGCAGTAGACTTCTAATCATCAGGGTTGTCGGCCCAATCTAAATCTGGGAAACCAACCAATAAAGGAGTCCCCCCTGAACTATAATGTATCCCAAAGTGAACTATACCATGGACATAGTGAAGTATCCTTTTAGCTGCTTTCCAGTGACATTCATGGGGTGTTTTCATATATCGGGCAACAAGACCAACGACAAAGTAAATTTAATCATATAGGGGCTTCCGCAGTGCAAGATATTAGATATTATTTTCGGGATTAACTGCGTAGTGTAAGTCATTAAGTGATGATTGATGCTATGCGATTCATTTCGTTGGTTTCAATCCCATTTCTTCACCCCTGTGAGCATCACCCAATGCAATGTGTGCTAAGTGGACTATTCAAATCATGAGAATTATTGGTCAGTTGCAACTAATACTCATGAATATGGGTCATAGATTAATGATTTACACTACGCAGTTAATCCCGAAAATAATATCTAACAAAGGAAATATCAAGACGGGTATGAGTCAAGTATAAGAGGCTACTAACTAACTGACAGTACAGGGTGGCATAAACTTCGGGAGAAGTACAAGTGGAATTAATATTGACTCCAGACTGGAAGGGATAAGGGGTCGGTTTACAATCATCCATGTGAAAGTGATGAATAAGGTCACAAGCATACTTTGACTAGGAAAGAAAAATTCCTTCATTGGTTTTCAAAACTTTGAGGCCAAGGAAATAGTGAAAAAAACCTAAGTCTGTCATTTCAAATTTTTTATTAAGGTTGGTTTTCACATGGTTTAAAAGTTTTGAGTCAATACCAGTAAGGATAAGGTCATCAACATAAAGGACAAGGATTATGAGATGGCTTCCTACTTTCTTGGTATAGACAATAGGATCAGAAGGGCATCTAGAGAATTTGGTGTCAATAATAAATTTGTCCATTTTGGCATACCAAGCTCGAGGATATTTCTTAAGACCATAAAGAGATTTCTTAAGGCGAAAAACAAGGCTAGAGTCATTCTAGACATAACCAGGAGGTTGTTCCATGTAGATTTATTCTTGCAAATCTTTGTGCAAGAAAGCAGATTTAACATCCATCTGATGGAACTCCATTTATGTGAGGCAGCAAGGGAAAGAACAAGGTGGATGGAATTCATTTTGGCTATAGGGGAAAAGGTTTCATTATAGTCAATTCCTTCAACTTGAGAAAATCCTTTGGAAACTAACTGAGCTTTGTGTCTTTCGACACTTCCATCTGATGCATACTTAGTTCTGTAGACCCATTTACATCTGACAAGTTTTCTTCCTTTTGGAAGAGGTACAAGATCCCAAGTATCATTTTCCATTAAAGAACGATACTCTTCATTCATTTTTGTATCCCAATATGGATGAATTGAAGCTTCTGCAAATGTCTATGGATCATGAGTCTCTGAAACTTGAGCCAAAATAGAAGCGGCTCGCTGGAACTTTGAACGTGTTCGACGCTAATATGAAGGATCACTGACAAGACCACCAGCTACTTCTCGTGTTGAACAGACCCATCCAAGAAGCGGTGGAACTAGTGTTGGTTCAAGTTCAAAGGACTCATATGGAGGAAAGTTAGTAGGCGGAGGTGGATTTTCATCCTCACTTGATCCAAGTGGATATTGGTGGCCACCCACCTAATCCAACTAGCTCCTCATGTCCATTTTTTATTCAAAACGTCTTTTTGTACGACTTTATAATTGTGAGTTCTACACTTTTGGGGCTGTCTGAAGCCTCACACATTCTCCAGGTGGATACGGGTGGCCTCTCGCCTAATCCAATTGGCTTATTTTGTATGTTTTCATGTCATCACATCTTGTTGTACTTCCAGGAATGTTTTGGGGCCCTAAATGTTGTTTTCTTGACTCGCCACAGTCAGACTATAGACAAAGTCATAGTCTAATGGAGGAATGTGTATTTCTCTTAAATTCATTTCTAGCGGGCTATCACATGCCTAAAACGGAGACCGTATGAAAAATTTACAACACTAGGAAGTTGAGGTACCAAGTTACACCAACTTACCCATAGGGCCCACATGAATTTTGGAGTTTCACCTTCTAGGGTTAGGTTTTTGGATGTCTATGGTTTTGGCATTCATGAGTAAGATGAAAAGGGCCTATGGAGCCTCATTGTAATCCATTCTTCTCATACGGATGCATGTAGAAGCCACATCTCTTATTAGAGATAGCTACCACCATTCGGGCAAGTTTCAGTTATGTAGTTTTACAGTTTCAGCCTATTTCATTATTTAATAGAAGATATTATTCACTGAATATTTGTGTTATTCTTCCTATATAATTGGATCATTGGTATCAAAGCAGTTTTCTCTTCATTTATTTTTCTTTGTGCATGTCCCCAACAAGGTCTCGATACAAGAAGTTGGGACTCGAACCAATCGATCCATTACTAGATCGGTCCCGTCGAGCCCAACAACAACCCATGGGATATGAAAAAGAAAGATGATGGAGCAAGATATCCTATTAAAATGTTGCTCAAGGAATCCCTGGCACGACAAAGGAATGAAATGATGGACAACTTCGTGCATATCCTTCGAGGGTTTCCCATGGGAGAAGCATCTTCATCGGGCAGCCATGCAACCCTCTTCAAGGTACAGATAAATTTTGATATTTCAATATCTGGATGAATGATAGATGCAAATGATGTAGATAAATGGTTGAATCTACTCGAAGGATATTTTTCAGTCCACAATTTTTATGATCGGGAAAATATCACTTTTGCACTCCTCAAGGTCATTCCCCATGTTAAATACTAGTGGGATACTTACTTTGATCAAAAGGCCATGGAGGAATCTACAATTTTTGTGGTGACCCCTACATGGGATTCCTTCTGGGACGCCATTAAAGAACAATACTACCCTATTGGAAGCTACGAGGACTAGTACAACAGATGGACCACCCTACGTCAAGAAAGGGACTAGACAGTACCAGACTTCACCAATACTTTCATACCCTCCGCACCAAATTAGGTATCAAATATTTTGAGTGTCATATGGTGCTCAAATACCACAATTGTTTTCATATATACATTCAAACAAAAATGGAGTTCCTGGACATCGTCTCATTGGGAACAACTTATAGATACAGTGTCAAGATCGAGCAGAAATTTAAGCAGAAACGTTGAGAGTTTAGATATACAAACCCCTCACAGTTGAAGCAGGTAAAAGGAAACCCTAACCCACACAGAAGGGGACCAAGTCAAGATGGTCTCCCTCAGGACAATTTGTCCAAGCCGCAACACAAAAAGGGCAATGAGAAGATGAAGAAGGACACGGGAAAATGGTGTGAGTACCATAAAATTCCTTGGCACAATACCGACGAATGTCGCTCCAAGTAGTCTCTCATGGTTGAGCTGAAGGCTTCCGAGTTAGAGATCAATTCTGATTTTGAGTCAAATCCTGAAGGAGGGAAGAAAATTATCGATTTTGAACCTAGTGCCACAATCACCACCACCAAATTCCATCCAAGTGAACCAGAAGAACCAGAGGAAGGGGAACACCTCTTTCACTCGCAGATGTGGGTCAAGGGATATCTGATTCACTTCATTGTCGACAATTTCAAAAGAACCTAATTTCAACAGAGTTCATCAAGAGGATGAACCTTTCAATGAAGCCTCACCCACAACCCTACACCATCAACTGGCTTCGTCAAGTAAGAGACATTCATGTCATTCAATAGCGTCATCTTCCCTACGGCATCAATCCTTTCAAAGATGAGGTATTGTGTGATATTTCTCCCCTTGAAGTTTTTGATGTTCTTTTAGGACAACCATATTTGTGGAAGCATCATGTTGTGTATGAGTCTAGACTCTAGAGTGTTATTATTACTTTAGGTAGACAATTGTACAGGATCCCAGAGGTGGCACTGCCTACTACTATTTCTTTAATCTCTTCTGATCAATGCAGTAAGGTCATTTCACAGACTGGGAAGTTCGTCTTTTTTGTGATATGTGCTCACAGTAAGAAGAAGGTCACCGACACATATGTGTCCTCTACACAACACCTCTCTTTGCAGCAGAATCAAGTGGATGAGATCATGGAAGAATACAAAGACATATTTTTCTCACCTACAGGGGTACCGACACACTTCCAAGTCAAGCATCCAATTGATATGAACCCTGACACACCTCTACTTGATGGACCAGTCTATCAGTTGTCACTGATGGAGAATGAAGAAATCATGTGTCAAATCCAAGAGCTTCTTCAAAAGGGGCACATCAAACCCAGCTCCTCCCCTTGTGGAAGCTCAATTTACTGGTGCAAAAGAAGGACATGACTTGGCGACTCTACATTGATTAGAGAGCCTTAAACAAAATCACAGTCAGGAACTGCTACCCCATTCCCAAGATTTATGACCTTCTTGACCAACTCAAGGGGGGAAATTTCTTCAACAATATTGACCTGTAGTCTGGCTACCATGAGGTTCCCATCGAACCAACTGATGTTTGGAAGACAACCTACAAGTCTAAAGAAGGTCTCTACGAATGGCTAGTCATGCCCTTTGGCTTAAAAATGCACCAACCACTTTCATGAGGTTGATGGACGATGTATTGAGACCCTTCACCAACTCCTTTATGTTAGTATATTTGGATGACATCCTCATCTTTAGCAGAACGTGGGAGAATCACATGCGGCATATTCAACAAGTTTTGAGCACTCTATGGCAACACAAGATTTTTGCCAACTTGGAAAAATGTTATTTTGGCATGAACAGGGTGTAATACCTAGGTTACATTGTTGATGTGAATGGGTTACATGTTTATCTAGATAAGATCCAAGTCATCCATGACTTTCCATCCCCAACCACACTAACCAAGCTTTATAGCTTCTTAGGACCCACTAATGTTTGTAGACGGTTCATGTTGGGATTCTCCCATATTGCCTGGGCCCTCAACCAGTTGACCAAGGAAAGTGGTAGGGCCAAGTTCGTATGGGGGAAGGAGAAACAATGAGAATTTGAAGATATGAAACATCATTTATGCTCAGCTCCAACACTCTCCTTTCATGATCTGCAACACCCATTTGAGATTGAGACTGATGCATCTGACTGTGTTGTGGGTGCAGTTCTCACTCAGCATGGCCATTCAATGGCGTACCATAGTGAGACACTCTCTGATACTATCCGAAAATACCCCATCTATGACAAGGAAACATATTCCAGTGTACAAGAATGTCGTTAATGGAAACATTACATTCTGGGGAAATAGATGATCATACACACTGATCACACACCTCTACAGTTCATACAGACATAGGGAAAATTCTAGAATGACCACCATCAAAATCGGTCCACCTACCTGCAGCAATTCCATATCAACATCAAGTATAAGACAGGTATCTCCAATTGTTTCACTGCACGCCTCAGTCAGCCTCATGTGGCTACACTTACCACTGTGCTCCATTCTTGTATACATGCAACATCGAAGTGGCCCCAACTTTACCAGCAAGATCCAGACTTTGCCACCACATATCAGCGCTTGGGTATAAGCACCACTATCATTTATTGTTACATTCAGAATAGACTCGTATGCCACCTAGGCCATCTCTGTGTTCCTACAAGCGAGCGTGCAAAGATGATTTGGGAATCCCACTACAGTCAGGTGGCAGGACATTTTGGTGTAGAGAAAATCGTGGTCGTTCTTCATAAACTTTTTTATTGGCCAAAACTTTGACAGGACTTCACCAAATATATCATATCTTGCACTTCATGTTCCATTACCAATTCGACCATCAAGAAGCAAATCTTATACACCCCTCCTCCTATTCCCGAGAATTCGTGGGAATCCATCTCTATGGATTACATGTATGTTTTGTCATCCACCAAGCATGGAAAAGACTGCATGTTTATGGTCATTGATCGGTTTTCAAAGATGTCCATCCTCATACCCTATAAGAATAATGTCACAGCGGTAGATACTGCCAAGTTCTTCTTCAAACGAGTTCAGGTTCAGTTTGGGATACCATAGACCATCATCTCTGACCAAGAAAACAAGTTCCTTAGCATCTTTTGGCCAATTCTCTGGTCTTTGTTGGACACGAAGCTCACAAAATTCACTTCTTTCCATCCCCAAACTGATGTCCAAACCTAGGTCATCAATTGGATGATTGTGCACATCCTATGCATGTACAATTCTAAGCATCCCTATACATGGGACGAGAGTCTCCCATATGTCCAACATAGTTACAATTGGGGTCTCCATAGTTCCACCCACCATAGCCCATTTCAAGTAGGTCTGGGATTCCAACCCTTGGGACCCATTCATGTTGAAATTCCTCTAGCCACCACACATACAAACTCTTCCCCTGATTATTCTGCGATCGACAAAGCCACTAGATTCATTGAGCGGATCCAACACATCCTCCAACATGTCCAGGATATTTTGTAGAAATCCAATGTTAAGTAAAAGAAGCGTCATGATAAACACAGGTTCCACACCATTTTCAAGTTGACGACAAAGTCTCGTTACATTTGCAAAAGGAGCATCTCATCGGGCCCCATTAGAAGCTTCACCCACTTCATTATGGGCCTTACACTATCACCAAGGTTGTGGGTAGTAATGCTTTTGATCTCAACATTCCACCCTGCATTGAGTATTCAATGTGGACCTCCTTCGACCATATTTTCCACCATTACTGAACACCTCTGAGATCGTTGAACAACTAACACCAACAGAGATCAACCCTGACTGCATGGAACAAGCATTCATCGATCATATATTGGACACACAGGTCAAGGGCACTCGCCAACAATGAATCCATGTTTATCGGGTTGTCAAGGTAGGGAAACTCCTACACCAAGGCAAGTGGCTCACCCACGACCAAATCCAACAGAAGTTCCCTCACCTGATGGGGGAACTCAATGAAATGGAGACCATTTCTTCCTAAGGGGGGAGTATTGATCCAGGTGGATATTGTTGGCCACCCACCTATTCCAACTGGCTCCTCGTGTCCATTTTTTATTCAGCACGTCTTTCTATACTACTTTATAATTATGAGTTATACACTTCTAGAGTTGTCTAGAGCCTCACACATTCTCCAGGTGGATATGGGTGGCCTCTTGCCTAATCCAACTGGCTTATTTTGTATGTTTTCATGTCAGCACATATTGTTGTAATTCCAGGGATGTTTTGGGGACCTAAACATTTTTTTCTTGACTCGCCACAACCAAACTTTAGACGGAGTCACATTCTGATAGAGGAATGTGTAGTTCTCTGAAAGACCTTTCCAATGGGCTATCACGTGCCTAAAATAGAGGTTGTATGCAAATGTTATGACCCTAGGAAGTTGAGGTACCAAGTTACACCAACTTACCCATAGGGCCCACATGACTTTTGGTGTTTCACCTTCTAGGGTTAGGTTTTTGGATGTCTAGGGTTTTGGCATTCATGAGTAATATGAAAAGAGCCTTTGGAGCCTCATTGTAATCCATTTTTCTCAGATGGATGCGCGTAGTAGCCAAATCTCTTCTTAGAGATAGATACCAACATTCGAGCAAGTTTCAGTTTTGCAGTTTTACAGTTTCATCCTATTTCATTATTTAATAGAAGATATTGTTCACTGAATATTTGTGTTATTCTTCCTATCTCTGTGTTTATTATATTCATTCTGTTAATCAGTTCGTTCCACTCCTAAATATGGATCATCATTGTCATCATCTGAAAAAGAAACTAGAATAGGAGCATAAGAAGGAACAAACATAAAAGATGGCTCACAGATCGAAGAAGGCACAATCGTCGAATTAGGATCGTAGGCCAAGATATTTTCATCAAATTTAGTATCTCTTTTAATAATAATTTCATTACAATGTGTTTGAAGAAGTCTATAACCTTTGACATATTCAGAATGACCAACAAATATACACTTCTCACTTTTAGGCTACAATGATTTCCTTTTCTCATCAGGAATGTGAGCTGATGATATACTGCCAAATACATGGAAGTGACTTACATCTGGTTTAATTTTAGTCCAAGATTCTTCCGATTTTATATTTTTAATAGCCTTTGTGGGAGTGGGATTGACTATGTAATTTTCACAATTGATTGCATCCACCCAATACTTTAGACTTAATCTCGTAGATTGAATCATATAATTAGCCATTTCTTTTAATGTGTGGTTATTTCTCTCAGCAACACCATTTTGTTGTGGTGTATATGGAATAGTGTGTTGCATTTGGATGCCCTGTGTAGTGCAGTAACTTGTAAAATTATTTTTCACATATTTGCCTCCATTATTTGTTCTTAACTTTTGAATTTGATGTCCAAATTGTTTTTCTACAAGGGGCATGTAGGCCAAAAACTTGTCAAAAACTTCACTCTTAAGTTTTAAGAAGTAAACCCAAGAACATCTGGAAAAATTGTCAATGAAAGTTAAGAAATAATTGCACTCAGAAAAAGGAGAAGAAAGTGGACCACACAAATCACTATGAACAAGATGCAAAGGGCTCGAGGTGTGCCAAGAGGAATGTTTGTCAAAACTGTCCCGATGATGTTTTTCAAGAACACAACCGGCATAAACACCATCTCTGCATGAAACAGGAGGAATATCAGTCACCATCTGTTGATTACATAGTTGTTGCAATGATCGGTAGTTTAGATGACCAAACTACTCATGCCAAAGTTTGCTCAAGTCATTGCTATGAGCAACAAAAAATGATGAAAAATATGATGACCCAAAGTTGTCAAACGTGTACAACCTGGTAATATCATCAGCAATTCCAATTGCAAGAACATGCTTAGGATATTTTAGATCCTTGATTACAACTTGGTGAGGTGAAAACTCTATGATTTTACCCTCACCTAAATGAGTGATTTGATATACTGATAGAATATTACAAGAGGGACTTGGAACACATAATACATCATTGAAATGACCATTATCTACTTGAACTGTTCCAGATCCTACAACACTAACAGATCTATCATCACCAACAAATATTTTATTGGTGTTACATTCATTTAGAGAAGAAAATATGTCTTTATCCTTAGCCATATGATAATATGCTCCATAATCAATAAGCCACTCATTAGAAGAAGAAGTAGAAGTTGTATTGAATAAGAAACCAGAAGCAGAAAGTGCATGTCCATGAGAAGAAGAACAATAAGTAGAATCAATACTGATGTTGTGCTTCTTCATCGTTGCTTCTAAAGTTGTCATCTTCTTGAAACATTTGTGCTCATCATGACCATCTTTATCAAAAAAGTTGCAATGTCTATTAGTCTTCTTATTTTTTATATTTTTCTCCTTTGTCACCATTAGGAGCTGAAGTTGTCTAAGCAGGTTTGGAACCCTTATATTGCTTGTTGTTGTAGCAAGGATGTTGCTTCTTGGGATACTTGGGTTTATCTTTCTGTTGGGAAACTAAGGCTTTGTTGGAGGTACCAGCAGTGTTGATTACTCCAAGTTGTATAAGCTTATCTTCCTCTCTAATAAAAGCAGCACAAAAGGACTCAAGAGTGGTTTTTTTATAATCTTTCCCTAGAGCCTCTCTCATAGCATAAAAGGTAGATATAGATACAAACCTATCTTAGAAAGAATAGGATAGATGAAACAATCTTCCTCCATTTTTATCTCACATTCTTCACATAAAATTCTAAGTGTTTTAAACTTAGATAGAGAGTCTCCAAGGAAACAAAAAACACTTGGAATTAAGGTCAGTACTTGATTTTCTAATTGTTTTTCTCGAATAATATTGAGTTTACCAAACACAGATTCAATATTTTCCCAATCTTCTTTGAGGTAATCAATTTCGTTAAGGTGGAGCCTTAAATCAGGAGAGATGGACATTATGATTAGTCCACATGCTTCATCACTCCTATTAGCCCATTTGACTTTCTTATCATCATCAGTGGGTTCTTTTTTCTTTCCCAAGGTAATCTGGTACAATCATTTACTTCTTAATAAATCTTCCATATGAGATTTCCATTGGAAGTAGTTGGTGCTAGTAAGCAAGAGATTACTTGTATAATCCATATTAAACATGCAGATAATATGGATTTAAAAACTGAAACTAATGATCTAGATGGAAAGATATTGAAAATTTATGTGTTTTAAAAAAAAACGGCACTGAAAACGGACTTTGGATGTGAGATTTATGCCCTTTTAAAAAAAACATAAATGGTAACGAAAGGACCACGTGATAGTGTAAGTTGTTTTCTGAAATGACCCACTTTTATAAAGAGAAGTGGGGATCACTTTTACAATGAAGTTACTTTATAAAAGAAAAGTTTCATGCAAAATAAATAACTCTAAAATAAAATATTAAAGTTACTTATAGTGATTCACTTTTATACTTGAAGTGAAATACACTTTACAATTTTAGCATGATTTTTTTCAAAAAAAGTAATAGAAGAGAGACTTGAACTCAAGACCTCTTACTTAATAAGGCATATTTTAACCAAATGGTCTAGCAAAAAATATTGTATTTTTTAGGAAGAGAATTGGAGGTGGTGTTTTTGTTGTTGTTTTTGAAGACGACCTTGGAAAGCATGCTAAAAAAAAACTCTTTTCACACAAGAAAACAATTTCATTTATCGATGACAACAAGGGTTAGATCTCAGTTAGCTTACCCGGAAGATGCACATTTTCCTATCTGTTTCTAATTTTCTCATATTTCACAGGGCACGGGGAAAATAGAATATTCAGATCTAAAAGAGTATCAACTTAGAAATAAATAATACAAAACCAAAATGATAGTCTGCAAAAAATTTAAAAATACGTATTCAAGCTTTATACCTCCGAATCTGGCTGAAATGGTCGTATCTTGGGCAAATGGAAAATTTTTCCAGTGAAACGAAAAGTGTTCTTGACTTAAACGAGCGCTCTGGATGCAATGGAATAGTCCTATTAGCCCAAAAATGTATAAAAATTACATAAAATGGAGATGAGGAAACTAGCTTCACAATCTCGATCTACAACAAGAGAGGGTCTTCAAACAGGCTCTGATACCTTGTTAGAAAAAATAGGTATTCCAAGAGAGGATGAAAACATTCAAAAACCACCCACATAACCAGATCAAAGATATACACATCGATATTTTCACATGGTAAAACCCCTACAGGGAAACATCAACAATCCCAGCCAACATGACCACTTGGAGTAGTTTATTAATGCAAAAGAAAAAAACTACAATTGATATTACAAAATATTTTCTCACAGTCAATCATCGACAAATGACCCTCCATTATCTTTAAATAGAGATCATGGACCAACCGGGTGTTAAGCCACCAATCAATGGTCATTAATATCGAGGAGAATATGAACCCTCAAATCACTCTATGTCGGGAACATATCGTGACCGTCGTATTTCCTAACTACAAATGCATACTAATGAATACTAAAGAAAGATACTAAGAAACACACTTTTACCTAACGACATATTAGACCAAGTAGATCTTAAATAACTCCTAAGTGTCTAAATATCCTAACATTTTTTTAGTAAAGTTGCATGATAGATGCTCCCATGCATGGAAATCTTCTTGAGTGAAGGTGCAGGGTTTTGTTCTGAGTGGAGGCACGGGATGGATGCACAATGATAAGAGAGTTTATTTTTACAAAATGCAGAGGACAACAAAGGGAAAATGCAAGGTGAATTCACATCTCTGGGACAACTATTTATTAATTCGCTCAGCAAAAAGAAAGACAAAACACGGAGGATACTCATTTTATAAAATCGATGAGGGAAAAAAAAATCTCAGGTGATACACATGGTTATAAATTTTCTGAAGGAAATAAAATCTCAGATGATACACATGGTTATAAATTCGCTGAGGGAAAGAAAGGAAGAGAAGTGGTCTTTTATTTGCATCTGTGTTAAAGAAATCTTCAAGATGTCTTTCACATTCACAAAACGTATTGGAGGTGCCATAATTTAGACAGGGACAAAATGCTTATTAATTTATCTGAACAACATCTTAAGGTGAATTATATAGTAATACATCAGTCACTCTTATTATCGCTCTCATTATTAGATGAATGCTATAGTGAGAACAAGGGAAAATTATTATCGCTCTTGTATTAGATGAAAGTTACAGTGAGAACAAATGAAAAATAATATCTCTTTTGTATTAGATGAATGCTATAGTGAGAACAAGGGAAAATTATTATCTCTCTTGGATTAGATGAATGATACAGTGACAACAAAGTGGTTTCACACGCCCCCTCCCCACACTACCCGCAGGTCGGGAGGTCTGCGCGCTCTCAGGATCTTTCCTTTTTTCATGGCCCGAAGAACTCTAAGGCTCTTCTATTTCCCTATCGGGAAATCTGTGCCCACAACAATCCTCGTGTGATCCCCCTCTTTTCAATCGGGAGATCGGACTTCGTGACTTCATGAGGTCATTGGTCGAACGTTGGCCTTTTGAATTCCCAAAACCAGACAACCAATCAATGCTGACCTTTTCTTTTCCCTACCGACAATTTCCTTATCGTGAATTCAACACTCGCGATGTCGAGAAACTCGGTTCTCTGACTCTCGAGTCCTGATATGCCGAAACTCCAACACACGCGCGAGGTTGACTATTCAACGCCTTTACTCCATCGTCATTTCGGAGTTCTCAATATCGTGAATCCTAATGCATATGTTTCGGGACTTCTTGCCATGAAACTCCGATAACTCATGCCACCTGTCCACCACTCTGACCCTTGTGTCCCACACTATTCTATTAGCCGTCAGGATATCGCGTATCGCGATTTTGCGATTCTCGTTGCAATGTTACAGAGTTTCAACCCACGAAACTCTGATATGCGAATTCACATGTAAATCCGACGGCCCTTGTGGCTCGGATCTACGGTACTGTCCCTCCTGAGATTTGAACCCTTTGGGAATACTCGTGTATCTCCCCTGCTCCTCTATGAGATCTAACAACTCACGGAAATTCACGAATTCTCCTCGGAGAATTCCAACCATCTGTTCCTTCTGATCAAATCTGTGAAATGACTAAGAGTTCCTCTGCGAAACTCGTCCACCTCCGACGTAACCTTGCGACGCTTCTTACACACTTCTAGTCACAGCCTCCCTACATTTTCCTTTAGTAGATTCAAATGCCTTATCCTTCCTAATCTTTGTTGCAACTCCGAGTCGAAAACCTCATGCTCGCACCCCCTGTGGCAACCTTCAAACACTTTCCAGTGATGAATCCTTTCGACTCTGCGCACACCTGCAGCAATAGTCTCTCAATGCTTCATTCAGGTTTGCAACCCTGAAGCTTCACTCGGCCTGTGCACTCCTTGCATGGCTCATGTGCCTATCTTCACCTCAAAGTGAATGAGGACAAAGTTGTCTCTATCTGAACCCTCTGTCAATGCACTCCTTGCGGACAAATTTGACTGTGCTCCTCGCAGGAATCCTTGTTCAGGTAGAGAAACAATTGAAACTCATACTACTTCCTCTCAGACTTCAAAATCAGACATGAAATCATATACAGATCATATAAAGCAAATGTATAACAGGAAAGCAAACATTCATGAGCATATCATTCAACATGAATACACAGAGAACAAACATGAAACCATGAATTTGAATCAAACTATTTCTATTAATCCAAATATCTATACATGGGTGTTCTTACACAGCTATCTGCATGCTCTTGCTCTTCTCCTGCTCCAATAATGTTACAATACAAAATGAGGGTGTCTATATCCCATTTCCCTCTTGCGCTCTCAAACAGACTAATCTAGAATTAAATTCTATCTACCTGCATTAACTACTATAAATGCCTTCTACCTACTAAGAACGAGAGAAAACCGCTCAAGGTCCATTTTACAATATACAAGTGCGCTTCTTCTTAATGACTACATTTAAGACTGCGCAACAACTTCAAGGGAAATTCAAAATTCGTGTTGGCGCTGGTCCATTTGTCCTTCACTTCCGCGCTAGCTCGCTTGATGTTGGCGATGCTCCTGCATCATACTCCCTCGCTTGAAAATTTTCATGGGCTCCTGTCCATGAGCTCACGCACGATCTATCCATGCTTCTGGATCTCTGTTTCATTCTCCCAGTTGGCATCTTCAACTGGATGGTTCTTCCACTTGACCAGATACTCAAAGTATTGCTTTCACCTAGTCCTCTTGCTCACTCTTTTATCCAATATGCACTCCATCTGCGGCTTATTTGCAACTGGTATATGCTTCATCCATTGGATCGCTGGCTACTCAATCCTAGCTCCTGCTTCTCCAGCTCTATATGGGTACAAATCCGAGATATTGAATATCGGAGAAATTTCGATCCCATCGGGTAATTCAATCTCATAATAATTCGTCCCAAACTTCTTCAAGACCTTACATGGCCCAATTTTCTTCATCTTCATCTTATTATATGTTCCTCTCGGGAACCTTTCTTTTCTCAAATGTGCCAGAACTAAGTCACCAACTTCAAACTGAAGTTGTCTTCTATGTTTATCGACTCTGCACTTATACTCCTAACTTGAATTTAGCAGTCAATCCTTCACCTGGCTATGAAGTTCCTTCATCATCTCTGCGAATTCTTCTGCACTAACGCTCCTAGTCGCAGTCTGTTATGAATCCCTCAGTTCATAAATTCCTCTTGGATGCATACCATAGACAATGTGAAATGGACTCTAGCCTATGCTCCTATTAACTGAGTCATTATAAGAAAACTCTGCCTGTGGTAATATATTGCCCCACTGGCTGTGGTGCTCTGTCACCAAGCTTCTCATCAAGTCTCCAAGACTTTTGTTGACCACTTCTGCATGTCCTTCCATCTGAGGATGATAAGATCAACTAAATGACAAGTTAGTTCCCAAATTATTCCATAAGGTCCTCCAAAAATTCCCTATGAATTTCATGTCTCGATCCGAAACTATACTCCTCAACAAACCATGAAGTCGAATGACCTCTTTGAAAAACAGGTTAGCAATGTGAGTTGCACCACTGGTTTTCTGACATGGAATGAAGTGTGCCATTTTGGAAAATCTATCCACCACCACAAAGATTGAATCACAACCCCTTTGTGTTCTTGGCAACCCCAATACAAAATCCATGCTAATTGCATCCCATGGCCTCTCTGGTATGGGAAATGGTTGATAAAACCCTGCATTCTTCTTCCTTCCCTTCGAATGCTGGCAAATTCTGCATCGGTCTACAAATCTCTTGACGTCTGCTCACATTCCTGGCCAAAAGTATGACTCATTCATCTTTTCAAACATCTTGTCATGACCAAAGTGCCCTGCTAATCCTCCACTATGTTTCTCCTTCAGTAGATTCTCCCTCATGGAGCATTTCGGGATACACAGTTGATTACCCTTGAACAGTAATTCTTCCTGGATCATGTACTCTATCCACTGGTTTCTGTCTCTGAGAATTGGATTCTTATTTGCTTCATACGCTTCCCTAAAATCCTGATCATCAGTGTACATGTCCCTGAGATCATCAAACCCTAACGTTTTGACTCTGAATTCTTGCAACAACAAACACTTCCTGCTCAAAGCATCAGCCACTTTGTTAGCAGTACCAGAAATATGTTTAATCACAAAAGTGAAAATTTGCATATACTCAACCCATTTAACATGTCTCTAATTCAAATTTTCCTATTGAGTCACAAACTGCAGTGCATGATTGTCACTGTATAAGAAAAACTCCTTGGGAATCAAGTAATGCCTCCATTTCTTCAATGCCTGAACAATAACATAGAACTCCTTATCGTAAGTGGAGTATTTCACTTTTGCTTCATTCAGCTTCTCACTGAAGTATTCTATCGACATATCTTCCTGACTCAAGACTGCCCCAATTGCAAATCCGCTTGCATGGCATTTCACCCTAAATGTCTTCCGGAAATTCGGCAACACCAAAACTAGTTGTCCCGTGATCTTCCTCTTCAACAGATTGAAACTTTTCTCAGCCTCTTCCATCCAGTGAAAACATTTTTGTCTTTTCTTCACTGTATCCATCATTGTTGTTCTAATTCCACTGAAATTCTTGATGAAATTCCGGTAGAAACTAGCCAATCTGTGAAAACTTCTCACCTCAAAAACATTCTTCGGTGATGGCCAATTCTTGATCACTTCCACCTTATCTGGATCCATCCTCAACTCATTTGCCAAAATAACAAATCCCAAGTAAATGAGCTTTGTCTTCATGAATGAGTATTTCTTCATGTTTATCAATAGCTTCTCCTGCTGCAATTTCTGCATCACTGTAGCCAAATTCTTCAGGTGCTCTGCCACTGTTTTACTGTAAACCAATATATCATCCAAATACACAATGAAACATTTTCCGATGAAATCCCTCAGGACTTCGTTCATCAACCTCATGAAGGTACTCAACGCATTTGTTAAGCCAAATGGCATAACAAGCCATTCATACAACCCTTTGTTGGTTTTGAATGTTGTCTTCCATTCATCACCTTCTCTCATGTGGATTTGGTGATAACCGCTTTTCAAATCAATCTTTGAAAAATACTTTACTCCACTCAAGAAATCCATCATATCATCCATCCTTGGAAATGGAAATCTGTACCTGATGGTTATCTTATTGATCACCCTTGAATCAGTACACATCCTCCATCCTCCATATTTCTTTGGACTAATTATTGTTGGAACAACACATGGACTCAAGATTTCCTTGACCAAACCTTTCTCCAACAAATCCTGGACTTGCCTTTTACCCTCTTCGTTCTCTTGTGGCGTCAATATCTACGCGGCTTTGTTTGGAAAACCAGCTCCTGGTATGAGATCAATATGATGGATCGCACTTCTGATCGGTGGTAATGAATGAGGTAATTCATCCACTACTATGTCATCAAACTCTTCCAGCAGTTCCTGAACTTCTTCTGGTAAATCATCCACCCTTGTTCTTGTCAGAATAATTCTAGGCTTTCTGACCATAATGAACTGTGGATCCTCCTTATTCTTAACCTCTGTAATAAGTTCCTTCCCACTCATGAGAAGTACAGTGTTTCTTACTTCCAGCTTCACCTCCTTATCCTTAATTGGAAGCAACATGTGAGTCCTCCCATTCTTCTCCAGGGTGTATGTGTTCATTCTCCCATCATG
>JZKD02S2229431.1:629226-641252 GCA_000966675.3 Picea glauca
TTCAAACAATATATATACATATATATAATTTTATATAAAATTGACAAAATAAAAAAAGATAATAAATATATAGCTAATTACCATGGTACGATATTCATTCGATCTGCCATCAATGCGACCATATTTCCTACAATGTTTTGTATTTGTTGCTATTAAAATTCTTATGGGACGTCTGAGGAAACATTTTTTACAAGGGAAATAACATCTACCATCACCCTTTTCACCCGCTTTACTTTTTTCCCCACCTCTAACAACATTCTGCGACATTTTTCCGCTCAAAAATACCCTTTCGGAACCGTTGTTGTTATAGCAAGATTGTCGCAACATCTTTAAATCGTCAAATATTTATAGCCCAATTTTAGGTCACTATTGTCGCAATTGCGATGAACGTGACCTAAAAATATTTATTTTTTTACCTATTTATTTTAGGTCATTTTCAACGGTCAATTTTAAGGTTAGGTAAGTCATCGCTCTTGTGACGGACAAACTACATTTGTTACTCTTGTGATGAACATTGATCATAATAATTTAGTCAAACTACATGCGTCGAGATAGCGACGAATACAGGGTGGATTTAGAAAAATTTAACTTTTTCTCTTGCATGTTGCAACGAAAGAGTACTTTCGTCGCAAGTGGTTGTCGCAAATTTTTCAATATGTAGTAGTGATAACAACAACAACCCCAATCCTCTTCTGACAAATAAAATATGTTTTTCTAGACCATTTGGTTAAAAGTTGCCTTATTAAGTAAGAGGTCTTGAGTTCAAATCTATCTTTTGTTACTTGTTTCGAAAAAGTTCATGCTCAAATTGTAAAGTGTATTTCACTTCAAGTATAAAAGTGAATCACTATAAGTAGCTTTAATATTTTATTTTAGAGTTATTTATTTTGCATGCAAATTTTATTTTGTAAAGTAAATTCATTGTAAAAGTGATCCCCACTTCTCTTTATAAAATTGGGTCACTTCATAAAGCAAATTACACTATCACGTGGTCCTTTGGTTACCTTCTATGCCTTTTCTTAAAAGGGCATAACTCTCACATCTGAAGTCTGTCTTCAGTGTCATTTTTATTTAAACCGTGTAACTTTTTGAGATCTTTCCATCCAGATCATCAATTTAAATTTTAAATCCATATTATCTTCATATTTAATATTGCTTCTACAAGTAATCTCTTTCTTACCAGCACCAACTACTTCCAATGGAAATCTCATATGGAAGATTTATTAAGAAGTAAAGGCTTGTACCGGATTACCTTGGGAAAGGAAAAATCATCCACTGATGATGATAAGAAATTCAAATGGGCTAATAGGAGTGATGAAGCATGTGGACTAATTGGAATGTCTATCTCTCCTGATTTAAGGTTCCACCTTAAATAAATTGATGACTCTAATAAATCTTGGGAAAATATTGAATATGTGTTTGGTAAACTCAATATTATTCGAGCACAACAGTTAAAAAATCAAGTATTGACCTTAAGTATAAGTGATTTTTATTTCCTTGGAGACTATCTATATAAGTTTAAAACACTCAGAATTTTATGTGAATAATGTGAGATAGAAATGGAGGAAGAGCATTAAATCTATCTTATTCTTTCTAATCTAGGTAGTGCATATTTTGTGTTTGTATCTACCTTTTATGCCATGGGAGAGGCTCTAGGGAAAGCTTATAAAAAACCCACTCTTGATTCATTTTGTGTTTCTTTAATTAGAGAGGAAGATAATCTTGTACAACTTGGAGTGATTAGCACTGCAGGTACCTCCAACAAAGCATTAGTTTCCCAGCAGAAAGATAAACCCAAGTATCCCAAGAAGCAAAATCCTCACTACAAAAACAAGCAACATAAGGGTCCCAAACTCGCTCAGATAGCTTCAGCTCCTAATGGTGACAAAGGAGAAAAATATAAAAATAAGAAGACTGACAGACATTGCAACTTTTGTGATAAATATGGTCATGATGATTCCAAATGTTTCAAGACGATGGAATCTTTAGAAGTAGTGATGAAGAATCACAACATCATTATTGATTCTACTTCGTCTTCTTCTTCTCATGGACATGCACTTTCCGCTACTGGTTTCTCCTTCAATATAACTTCTACTTCTTCTTATGATGAGTGGCTTATTGATTCAGGAGAATCTTATCATATGGATAAGGATAAATACATATTTTTTTCTCTAAATGAATGTAACACCAAGAAAATATTTATTGGTGATGACAGATCTCTTAGTGGTGTAGGATCTGGAATAGTTCAAGTAGAGAATGGTCATTTCAATTATGTATTATGTGTTCCAAGTCTTTCTTGTAACCTTCTATCAGTATATCAAATCACTCATTCAGGTGAAGGTAAAACCATAGAGTTTTCACCTCACCAATTTGTAATCAAGGATCTAAAAGATCCTAAGCATGTTCTTACAACTAGAATTGTTGATGATATTACCAGGTTGTACAAGTTTGACAAATTTGGGTCATCTTCTTTTTCATCAGTTTTTTTTTTTCATAGTGATGACTTGAGAAAACTTTGGCATGAGCGGTTTGGCAATCTAAACTATCGCTCATTGCAAAAACTATGTAATCAACAGATGGTGACTGGTCTTCCTCCTATTTCATGCAGAGATGGTGTTTCTTCCAGTTGTTTCTCGACAAGCATCATCGGGAAAGTTTTCACAAGCGTGCCTCTTGGCATGCCTCGGGCCCTTTGCATCTTGTTAAGAGTGATTTGTGTGGTCCACTTTCTTCTCCTTATTTTTCTGGGTGCAAGTATTTCTTAACTTTCATTGATGATTTTTCCAAACGTACTTGGGTTTACTTCTTAAAACTTAAGAAAGAAGTTTTCGACAAGTTTTTGGCCTACAAGGCCATTGTAGAAAAGAAATATGGGCATCAAATTCAAAAGTTAAGAATAGAGAATGGAGGTGAATATGCGAACAATAATTTTACAAGTCACTGCACTACACAGGGAATCCAAATGCAACACATTGTTCCATATACACCACAACAAAATGGTGTTGCTGAGAGAAAGAACCGCACATTAAAAGAAATGGCTAATTGTATGATCCAATCTAAGGGATTAAGTCTAAATTATTGGACGAAAGAAATCAACTGTGCAAATTACATAGTCAATCACACTCCCACAAAGGCTCTTAAAAATATAACACAGGAAGAAGCTTGGAATAAAAATAAACCAGATGTAAGTCACTTCTATGTATTTGGCAGTATAGCATGGGCTCACATTCCTGATGAGAAAAGGAAAGCATTGCAGCCTAAAGTGAGAAGTGTATATTTGTTGGTTATTCTAAATTAGGTTATAGACTTCTTCAACCACATTGTAATGAAATTATTATTAGAAGAGATGTTAAATTTGATGAAAATCTCTTGACCTGCGAGCCTAATTCGACGATTGTGCCTTCTTTGACCTGCGAGCCATCTTCTATGTTTGTGCCTTCTTCTGTTCCTATTCTGGTTTGTTCTTTAGATGATGACAGTGAGGATGAAAATACACCTCCACCTACTCACCTTCCTCTAGATGAGTCCTTTGAACCTAAACCAACACTAGTTCCACCGCTTCCTAGATGGGTTTGTTCAACACAAGAAGAAGTTGGTGGTCTTGTCGGTGATCCTTTAGATCAGTGTTGAACACATTCACAGTTTCAACGAGCCTCTTCTCTTCTAGATCAAGTTTCAGAGACTCATTATCTAGAGACATTTGTAGAAGCTTCAGTTCATCTAGATTTGGATACAGCAATGAATGAAGAGTATCTTTCTTTAATGGAAAATGATACTTGGGATCTTGTACCTCTTCCAAAAGGAAGAAAACCTGTCATATGTAAATGGGTCTACATAACTAAGTATGCGTCATATGGAAGTGTTGAAAGACACAAGGCTCGATTAGTTGCCAAAGGATTTTCCCAAGTTTAAGGAATTGACTATAAGGAAACCTTTCCCCCTGTAGCTAAAATGAATTCCATCCACCTTGTTCTTTCCCTTATTGCCTCACATAAATGGGAGGTCCATCAAATGGATGTTAAATCTTCCTTCTTGCATGGATATTTGCAAGAAGAAATCTGCATGGAACAACATCCTGGCTATGTCTAGAATGACTCTAGCCTTGTTTGTCGCCTTAAGAAATATCTTTATGGTCTTAAGTAAGCTCCTCGATCTTGGTATGCCAAAATGGAAAACTTTCTTATTGACACTGGATTCTCTAGATGACATTGTGATCCTAATGTCTATACCAAGAAAGTAGGAAGCCATCTCATAATACTTTTCCTTTATATTGCTGACCTTATCCTTACTGGTAGTGACTCAAAAATTTTAAACCATGTGAAAACCATCCTTAAGAAGAAATTTGAAATGATATACTTAGGTTTTTTGCAATATTTTCTTGACCTCCAAGTTTTGCAAACCAATGAAGGAATTTTTCTTTCCCAATCTAAGTATGCTTGTGACCTTCTTCGTCGCTTTCACATGGATGATTGTAAACCAACCCCTTCTCCCTTCCAGTCTGGAGTCAAGATTATTTCCACCTGTACTTCTCCCGAAGTTGATGCCACCATGTATCATTAGTTAGTTGGTAGCCTCTTATACTTGACTCATACCCGTCCTGATCTTTCCTTAGTTGTTGGTATTGTTTCTCGGTAGATGAAAACACCCCATGAAATCCATTGGAAATCATATAAAAGGATATTTCATTATGTTTGTGGTACATTTCAGTTTGGGATACATTACAGTTCAGGGGGGACTCCTTTATTTGTTGGTTTGATTGATTCAGATTGGGCCAGCAACCCTGATGATCAGAAGTCTACTACAGGTTATGTTTCCAGCCTTTGTTTGGGACCTGTCACTTGGGCCTGTAATAAACAACAAGTTATTTCACTTTATTCAGCAAAAGCAGAGTATCGAGCAATGGTAAATGTAAGTCAGTAAGCCTTATGGCTTCAACAAATCCTTTCAGACTTTTTATTTTAGTAGCAAAATCCAACTAGCCTTTGGTGCAACAATCAAAGTGCCATCAATCTCGCCAAATACCCAGTTCAACATCAGCACATCGAGCTACACATGCACTTCATCATAAATCTCATTTGTGATCAAGTTATTGAAGTGCTCTTTTTCCCTACAAAAGATCAAGTTGCAGACATTTTCACAAAGTCTCTTACAGAAGTGAAGTTTTACAAACTTCGATCTATGTTAGGCATTCAAGAAGTTGTCATTAATTGGGGATAGGCTCTAATGCCTCCTTCCTTCTCCTAGTGTGTCACTATTGTAAATCCTTCAATCCTATCCCAAGTTGTTCTTAAGGGGGGATGTTAGGATATTTAGAAACTTAGGAGTTAGTTAATATATACTTGGTTTAATGTGTCGTTAGGTAAAAGTGTTCTTCTTAGTGTGTTTCTTTAGTATGCATTATTATGAATTTGTAGTTAGGAAATCTGACGGTCACGATATGTTCCCAACATAGAGTGATCTAACGGTTCATATTCTCCTCGATCTTAATGGCCATTGATCCATGGCTTAGCACCCGATTGGTCCATGATCTCTATTTAAAGAGCATGGAGGGTCATTTTTCAATGATCGATTGTGAGAAAATATCTTGTAAAATCTCTCTGTAATCTTTTTCTTTTGCATTAATAAACTGCTCCAAGTGGTCACGTTGGTTGGGGCTGTGGATGTTTCCTCGTAGGGGTTTTACCACGTGAAAACATTGGTGTGTTGATATTTTATCTGGTTGTGTAAGTGGTTATTGAAGGTGTTCGTCCTCTGTTGGAAAACTTGTGTTGTCGAAAACCAATCTCTCTCTTTGTGCTGACACGATCATCCCACAAGGCATATTTTAATTTTGAATCCCAAGATCTCTTATTGTCTTCCAGAAGCTTCTTAATGATCTTGAACATTCTTTTATTGGATGATTTAGCTAGGCCATTACCCTATGGGTAATAATCATTATAATTCCTAAGCTTAATACCATAGTCCTCACAAAATTTTACCATGTTATTGGATTTGAAATTTGCAGCGTTATCAATAATGATCACTTCTAGACAACCAAATCTAGACAAAATATTCTCTTCAAGAAAGCTTATAATTACCTTGTCAGTTTCCCTCCTTGTAGGTACAACTTCAATCCACTTCGTGAAGTAATATGTAGCTGTCAGGATCCATATGTGTTGGCCACTGAATGGAGGGTGGATCTCACCTATGAAATCCAAAGCACATTGTTGGAAAGGTGTAGAAATATTTACAGGTTTGAGAGGTAAGGAATTAAGATTTTGTTTTCTAGCAAACCTTTGGAATTTATCACATGCTCTAACCTTTGCACAAACATCAGAAAATAGACTAGGCCAATAATACCCAGCCCTAATAATTTTATATGTAGTTGACTTCCAGAAGTGATGTCCCCCACACTCTCCTTCATGAAATTCTGACATAACTCTCTCTGCATATTCCTCATCAAGACACCTTAGTAAAAATCCAGAAGGATCTCTCCAAAATGGAATTTGATTATTTACACAATACTTAATAACTTTGAGTTTCAGGGATCTTACTTTGGACTTATCCATTCCTGGAGGAGATTAGAAATTTTGTAGAAAATAAAGGATATCTCTGTACCATTCTGATTCAACAATCTTTTCATTGAATTGGGAATTATTGATTTGAGGATGTGAATTTCCTAAATTATTACATATGTAGTCAACTCCCAAAGCTATACAATTTGAATCAGATAGCAGCTTAGCTAACCCCTTCCCTTTGACTAACTTGGTAGGATTGATATCCATGTCATATTCCAATATCTTAGTTATCAATTTACTTATCTTTCCATTATTGTCTGGTTGAGTCAATATGTCTTTAATAGCACTAGATGGTACATATGAAATGACTTTGGAATGCAGCACATAAACTCTAAAATACTTCAGTGCTTTAACAAAAGCAAAAGCCTGCTTCTCCATAACATCGTATTTTAACTCGGCATCTCTAAGTGCCCTACTAAAGAAGGCAATGGGTTGTTCAAAACCCTCAGAATTATTTTGCAAAAGAGCAGTTGCTAAAGTATCTTGAGATGCAAAACAAAAAATCAGAAACTCTTTTTCAAAATCTAGGCTAATCAAAATAGGGGCATCTAAAATAGCCTACTTAATAGACTGGAAATAATCTTTGTCTTATGTTCTCCATTTGATCTCACTACTTTTCTTTAACATGCCAGTTATGTGTTTGACCAATTCAGCAAAGTTGGGAATAAACCTTCTAAGAAATTTTATCTTCCCAAGGAAAGACTAAATTTCCTTCTCAATTATAGGGATAGAAATATTTTGAATGGCTATCACTCTAGCAGGATCAATTTTAATTCCATTAGCACAAACAATATTTCCTATAAATTTCCCTTGTTCTAAATAAAAATGAGACTTTTTTGGATTTAAATAAAGACCAGACCTTCTGCACTTCAAAAATACCTGTCTCAAATGACAAAGATGCTCCTCATAATAGTTAGAGAATACAGTGATGTCATCCAAATAGATGACCACAAACTTATCCTTCTCTCCCAAGAAGGCAATATCCATGGCTCGTTGAAAAGTGGCCCCAACATTCATCAAACCAAAAGGCATATAGGAATACATAAAAGTACCCCAAGTTGTTTTGAATGCGGTATTTTCCATGTCATTTGGATGAGCAACTACCTAATTGTATCTGGAGAAACCATCAATCATATACATCCTGCTAGATCCTACCACCCTCTGCAATATATGTTCCATTTTGGGCAATGGATAGTTTTCTTTCTGAGAACATTTGTTCAAATTTCTGAAATCGACACAAAGTCTGATTTCACAATTCTTCTTTCTCACTAGCACTAGATTTTCTATCCAATCAGAGTACCTCAAGGGTACAATAATTTTAGCATCTAAAAGTTTCTTTACTTCCTTCTCCATAATGGGTAATAAGAGAGGATTAATCTGCCTTAATTTCTTCTTGAAAGTTTTTACATTCTCTTTCAAGGGTACCTTATGTTGAATGACACTTTCATCAAAATCCTAAGATCTTCATATTTCCATTGAAAAATATCAGTGAACTCCTTGAACAATTCTTCATATTTAGCTCGGTATTTTGCTGATAGGAATTTTGATAATTTGACATTCTTGGGATTTGCAGCAGTCCCAAGATTACAATCAATCACCTCTGCTTCTTTTTCTGGATCAAGAAGCTTTACAGGAACATCATTATGATCAAAACTTCTTTCGAGAGGTACAGGGCCTTTTGGAATATGGTTAGTAGGAAATTGTAAAATCTTATGCCCAACAATCATTTTATGAAAATTCAAATTATGATTAGCCTTATCCAAATCTTCATCTTGATCAATATGAATTAAAGAAAAATCATCTACAACTTCAATGAACCTTTTGATTTCATAATCTTCCTCAAACACTCTCCAATTCTTGACATTGTCTAGAATGGATGGCACGCACCTAACCTCAACCTCATATTTAATATTTGGTGTCAAATGAGTTTTAAAAGTACTTGTTGCTACAACCAGTGAATCATCCTGCTCATTTTGATTTCTTGGAATATATAAAATATTAAAAGACAAAAAAAATGATTCAACAATGTCCCATACCTAATTTTTGTAGTCTTTCAACCGAATATTCTTTTTCTGATATACATTTCTAACCTTTTGTACAATGAGTTCAAAATCCCCATGCACCTTCAAATGATGAATTTTCATTTCTCTAGATTCCCTGAGGCCTAACAGAAATGCCTCATACTGTGCAATGTTATTTGTTGTATCAAATTCTAACTTGTAAGACAGGGTAATGACTTCATGTTTAGGATAAATCAGCACTACTCCTGCTCCTGCACCTTCTCTGGATGAAGCTCCATCAAAGTATAATTTCCATAGAAGATTTTGATTTTCAGTAAACTGTGGGGCAACACCTGATTTTGTCAAAGGAAAATATTGTTGGACAGCATTATCAATATGAAATGTATAATATCCCAAATCCACATCAACTGCATAGATATGATGATTTACAGAATGATCATTGTCATTGATAATATATGCCAATTGAGCCTCACGATAGATTCTTCAAAATTCTCCTCCAAAAACAGGTATATTGGCATAACAGAGATCCATTTGAAGAAATCCCCCAAGCTTCTTACACCAATATTTGGAAAACACCATACCAAACCTAGGAGGGATATCAACTACAACTATGTCCATGACTAAACTTTTGGCTGGGATTTGAGATAATGAAACAACAAGGTATTTGATAACCCCCAAGCATTTAACCTTTTTGGAATAAAAAGGAAAGAGATCATGGTATGCTTTAGTGATTTCTAACCCCATTTCTTCCATGATAACATTTGGCATAACATTATGGGAGGCTCCAGAATCTAACAGAAAGTTATGAAGAATTTTTTCATGAACATTTAATGAGACATAAAAAGGAGGAGTGGAGTCATCCCTCTCTTCTACAATTAGCCCCAAGACAATAGTTGGTTTTTCATCTTGAACATTAATCACATTAGAAATAGGATCAACAACAAAAGAAGGTTGTAACCATTTCAAAATATGACTTCTATAAGAAATGTTTTTAGCCAATTAAGTCAGAGGATTAGGAATTTTGATTTTACTTATCTCATGTTCTAGGATGAAAGGAGATGAGAACTTGTCTTCTTCTGGGGATGATACTTTCATAGTTTTTTGTACTTGCTTTCTTTCAGGATTCTTATTGCATGTATGTACTGTTGGGACAGCAGGTTTATCTTTTTGAGGAGTAGATTTGTCTTTCTGAGGAGTTGATCTAGATATAAGATTGTACCCTTGTTGATCTGTATTACAAAGAATATTATCTGGACTTCCCCCAGCCTGTGAATTCAATGAATATCCATATTCATTTTGTGTTAGGTGAATGAGATCAATCTCATCTCTAAACAAATGAATATCCAGATCTCCATCTACATCTTCAGCTTCTTGATTCTCTTCAATGTAATTATTCTACAAAGGTGTCTAAATTTTCTGATCATCATTATTATTCTTATCCCTTTTCATGATCTCAGGGTTACAAAGCATTCTATATTGATTTGTATTCTGATTTCCTTCTTGAGGTGCATTCCATTTCTATTTTTCCAATCTGAGTTTAGATAGTTCAGACGACATTTCCTCCATCTTTCTTGCCATCTCCTCCAAGGAAATCTTTGGATTTTTAGTATTTGATGCAGAAGAATTATATTCTTATTTTATATTTCCCTTATATGATATCTTCTTTAGTTGTTCAGGTGCTAAAATGTTGGATTCAACTTCAAGATCTGAATCTTTCATATCAGCCAGAGTGGTTGATCTTATTTCCCTAAGAAGTAAACAAAAATCAGCATCAATGGCATTATCATAAGTGACCTTTTCTAACCTTTCAGCTAGTTTTATATTGTCTTGTATTTTTGGGTACATCTGATTGAATATCAGAGAGAATGCAGAGTCAGATTTACCATTCTTTCTTTGGAGATTGTTGAATTATGTCATGTAATACAAATCATCTTTCTTGTCACCCCAATTTATCAAGAAGGTGGCATCAATGTTTGTGATGGTGGTAATAGAGTTATCTCTAAGGTTCCTAAACCACGTCCTCGGTTCTCCATCTAAACTTCGAACAAAAAGCCTCATCCACACATCATCATAATCCACCTGGAAATTTTCAGGAAAGGAATAAAAAGTAGTTAAATGCTCCTCTACAGTTGTTTCCCCTTCATTGTCAAAACTTGGAAGGTACTTCATGTAATCATTTTCTCTGAGAGAATGAAGATTATTTGGCAATACCAAAGGTCCATATCTGGCAGCCCTGATAGCATCCATTGGATTGGGAGGTGTTGCACCAGCCATTTTTTGACCACCTAAAGAATGATTTGTATGTGAGAACTGTGGTGATTGTGGTAATGAGAGCTTAGGAATGTTCACCAATTGAATCTTAGGAGAGCGCTAGAGAATTTATTCAACAAGTTTTTCAGCAGCAAGGATATTAACTTGGAGGCTAAGATTGGGTTTCTCTTATTGAATTTCTTCAAGGATTAAGATCTTTTCTAAGGGAGGGTATTTTGTTTCTTCAAGGAACTTAAAGCTTTCCTCATATTTATATCTACTCCCAGGATAGGGTGTGTAAAAGGCTTCTGGTTCTACAAATTCATCTTTCCCCGAGGTGGATTCTTCAAAAGGAGGTAAAAGAAACAGTTTTTCAGATCCTAATTTTTTGAGATATTTGGATTGTTTCAGGATCTTCTCAAGGTCTGAAATAGTAGGCACATTTGGAGATTCTGGATGGGCTCTAGTCCCATTTATATTTGGAGCCAGAGTGTCTAATTTGGAGTCACCAGGTAAAAAGATATTGCATTCAATTTGTGGCTAGTTATAGTTTCACCATCTACAACCAGATATATAAACTTATGACATTCTACCCAGGGAAAATCTCATCATTTCCATCCCCAAAAATGGTGTCAAAATATGTTAGTGCTTAGAATTTTTTCCTAGACTGCTTTAGGAACAAGCCTAGTGTTATCACTCCAAGAGTCTTTCCCTTAATGTAAAGGGAATGTGCTTGGTAACTTAAAAATGATTTGAATAATGTATAAACTAGATCAAGTTGTATGAATTTATGTGCTCTCATTCGCTCAAAATACACATGAATTCACTCAAACACAGAAGGCCTTCAACTATTCTAGTTCATAAATTTTAATCAAGGTGTGAAAGTATGGAGAATGTGTATCATATCAATAGAATCACATACACAGTTGCATACGTGAATGCCCAACTATAACATAAAGAATTTGCTTATAAGATTACTATATCAATGAAGAGATGAGATGTCAGTCATCTTTCATTAGATATACATAAAAAAAATGCACACGACATTTAATCATAAACATGGAAAAGATAAGAAATGGAAAAACTAAACAATGTGTAGTGAAAGAAGCTTTTGTTTCAATATGTATTCATAATGTCTCTAATACAAGAATGGTAGCCAAATATCCAAATTTGAACCTCTTCAATCACAAGAAATGAA